>CM057820.1:98561515-98631515 GCA_030067965.1 Latrodectus elegans | reverse complement strand
CGAGATTCACGTTAGACTATTGAGAAATGTTTAAATATATTCACGAAAAAGACTCAATGTTTGTTTGAACATGAATAATTATATTAAGAAAAAAATCAAGCTTAAAGCTATAAACTCAAAATCCTAATGAAAACATTAAAATTCTATTTGAAATTATAAAATATTTTTAGAAAATATAATATTTCTATGGATTAGACATTAATAAACAAATTAAAATCAATAGATCGCAACTGAATCGTACTACTTTCAAATGGTCGTTTGCAAAGTGTGAGTAAGTCTCTACTATAAAAATACCCAAAATATATAACTTTATTAATAGTTGAATAGAAACTTTGATTGAATATTTATAAATATTATTTAAGGCAGTGGAGTAACATAATAAGATTTATAAATTAAAAATTACTATATTTGATGAGTATGGTATAAAGGAGATATTAATGAAACACATTCGTATTAGCAACAAAAAACAGAATTTTCTAATACAATAGAAAAAGTTATAATTTGGTGAACTTTTAAGTAAAATTACTTGGAAATTTAATAGGATAATTAATACTTTTTACTCCAATTTTTATAATTTATGATGCAAACAGTGATAATATTATTGAAGCATATATTTAGTAAATTTTATTAATCATATTAATGATTCTATAATATAATATATGGTCATAAAATATTATGTATTTATTTTGTTTTGCTTTGCCAATTTACATAGAAGGAAAAGTTATTATAATCTTGGTAATGACTTGTTTTATATAGTTATAATTGTAAAAAGAAATGTAAACTGATAACTTAATATACAAATATTGTAAATAATCTTAAAACAGAATGATTTTCATATATTTAATTGTATTAGATAATCTTCAGTTCAGTATATTTTTTAGAAAAAAATTAGCATTTCATTTACTTCAAGCTAATTCGCTGTAAGAATAAAAATGAGGCAAAAAAATAAATAAAGTTAATATATTTCACTGCCAAAAATATTTCAGCACGATTGGAATTTACTGACGCAAATGTATGAAAATATCAAAATAAAATACTTCATACAGTTTTCAACAGAAAAATGCATGTTGAAAGTTAAGGAAAACATTTTATTGAAAGTTAAAACAAAAAAAAAAAATATTGAGTGAATGCTTGCGAAATGTTCGTCTAAAATAATAGGGAATCTGAAATTTAAATATTTTATCATCTTTCTTAGAACTATACAAAATTTAAATATATTCCATACTATAAATAAAATTAAACAGTGCGTTATATTGGAAATTAAACGTACACTTTCATATTATATTGTTAAAAATCTTTTTTTTCATATGAGAAAAATTATTTATATTTATTTGAAAACATTAAATTCTTTTCTAGATCTAACAAAAATTATTTGTTTGTAATAAAAATTAATTTTTCTTGTAATGATTCAGAATATATATGAAATAATCTAAGTTACAAAATTCTTTAAGAGTTAGTTAATTCTAAATAGAAATTTAATATTTAAAATATATGGAAGAAAATAATTTTATAAACAAATGAGCAAAACTATTAGGACAGACAGAGTATTAAATTCAAGAATTTATTATCTTTCTGAATATGTCATGAGTTAATATGAAAAATGTAATTTCCAGGAACTTAATTATATTTCAAGGATATCTCTAATTAGCAAATACTTTATTTATTTGTATGCCTTAATTTTTCCGAAAATATTTCATTAAAAAAATAATTTTTTATAATTAAATTTATACTAACTGTAATCCTTTTTATAGTTGTCAAATAATTGTTGTCGTACTCAAGCTTAAAGAGTATAAATTTAGAAACTAATTCATAATCTTAATTTCAATGGTGAACATTTTTTATATTTATAGTACTTGCGAATTTTATAATTTTTATTTATATTTTACAAAAATGTGTGTGTGTGTGTGTGAATGAATGTTTAACCGTAAATATGTGGTTTTGTTAAAAGAAAAATTAATATTTCAATCATAATTTAAGATAAAAGTTTAATCAATTATAAATTATTTGCTTAAGAAGCAAATAATTCGAATCATGGAATAACTGAAAATGAAATGAAATTCTTATAAAATGTTTGAAAAATTATTTTATTTTTTCCACCATTTTACAAGCATTTCTTTATTTAATTAAGAAAATTATATAGCTATTAAAATATTATTTTTGCGTTTATATATTTCAAAATACTTAGTAAGCTAATTTCAAACATGTTCTTTTTTTAGTAACTCGATTTAACCAATAATAAAAGCTTCATATTTTCAATTAATATCTTAAACTTAAAGTAATTCCTACAAATTAAAGTTAAAAGCCATATGGATATTAAATATAAATTTTTTCTGCACCAAATTGCAAAAAGTGAAATAATAAAATGTTTTAAAATGAAGAAACTATTATATATAAGTTCTGTATCAAATAAAATTATTGTTTTTATTTTTTTAAGCTAGTCTCATGTGTCAGCAATAGTCTCTGTGTGAATATTCAAACAATAACAATGTATTCGTGGGGCTTCATTAATTAGTATACAAACATAAAACTTTTGAATATATTTAAAATTAACATTAATAAAATGCATTTGTTTCAACTTATGTTATTGTTCACACGCTTTATTATAATTCTGCTGTTTAAGAAGCTAATGGGGAATTGTAAATAAGCATTTAGTTACACAGTTTTTCCTTATAATACATAATTTTTACCTCTTATTTTAGTACCTCATACATATTTTTATAAGTAATATGGTAAATATTCAATAATCAAACATTTTTTGACAAATAATAACGCATACATTTTTTGATATGACTAAAAAAATAAAAGTATAATTTATCAAAAGAAATTTACACATGTTAGAAAAACATGGATAAGATTTAAGTTTTTCACAAGCAAAATATTTACAATTTCCTTTTACACAAAATAAAGAATTTTATTTTTTTAGCAGAAGAACCCAATTTTATAAATTACTGTTTTACTTATATTTTATATATTTTTTATAAATAGAGTATCGTGGTTTGTCAAATAGTAAAATAAAATAAGATACCAGGATAAAAAAAATGTCACTAACTTTAAGTCAACATTGTCAGCATTTATTTTTTGAATGCAATTCCTAAAAATAATATTTATTTTACATCATTGTAGAATTAGCCTTTTCTGGCTTATAGCTAAAAATAAATTAAGTATTGCTAAATAAAAGCAAAATTTCAATCCTTATCAAGACACATTTTAATAGCAGCATAAAATAAGTTTCTTTGCACATTTTAATGATTATTTTCAAACATTATAACAAGAAAAAAGCACTTTAATTGCAAAAAAAAAAAAAAAAAAAAAAAAAAAAAATGTACAACATGTAAAAAAGAGTTTAAATAAAACATTTCAGTGTAGATAAGCATATTTTGCATTAATTATATGTTTAATACATGATTATACTTTTTCTCAAGGCTCAAATCTTCTCGTTAGTGAAAGAAATTTGCTTAGTATTATATTTTTAACAAGTTAACTTTTTGTTAAGCCCTGATACAAAATTGAAATAATTGATAATTAGGAAGAATGTTATAAAAACTTAATTTTTATAGTAATTTTCCATAATTAAGTTATAATTGTTTGCTGATTAGAAAAGTTTAGCATGAAAAAAATTCCTTTTTACATAATTTGTTTCTGATAAAGAAAGGTGATCTACGTTAAAATTGAGTAAAGGAAAGTGTAAAAAGGATAATAAAAATTGTCTAAAATTTAGGGTTTAATTTTAAATATTCTTAATTTTATTATATAATGATTGGAATGGGATATATTTATGTAATGAGATTACAGTATGCTGAAAATTATCTTTTATTAAAGGGATCTAATAAATTCCAAAAACTTATATTCCGACTAAATATTAAATTTTTTTTAATTGTTGATTTATAGCTTTTAATTTTCAGATATTTAATTGTTTTTAATTTTATATTGTGCAATGGAGAATAAATTTAAGAAAATGCATTTTATTAATTCTCTGAAGTGCATTTTGATCTTTGATAACTTATCATATTTATTAAGCATGATGGGATACTTATTAACATAATAAACAATATGTGACTTAAAATAATAAAATAAACTGTTACTATATAAAAAAAATCTATTAATTGCTGATAAAATATCTATCGGTTTGATTGATGTTGTATAAAATATATTTTGAGGCATATGAAATTTTTAATTTATTAAGACAATATTAAAGGTCCAGTGGCCAGGTTGGTTAGAGTGTTCATTCTCATCATCGTAAGGTAGTAAGTTTGAATTTCATCTCATCAAAGATCCATCGCGTTCTCTAATAAACTGCTACAACACGCTAAATTTATCGCAATTGCAAGTCATGCTGCAAAATTCATGGGAAATGTTATCTTTGAGGGTATTTTTCTTACTCCCTGCTTCAAAATTATGAAGATTCACCTACTTTTGAAGCAACGATATATATCCATTGGATCCATATTCATCATTATTAATACTTTCGCAACTTGATGTATTGAAAATTGGAAATACTATTGGTAGGTGTACATTAGTAAAGAAAGATAGTAAAATGAAAGGCATATTAATAATGAATATTACTTAGACCTTCTTAATAAATACACTTCGTTGTAAATCAATGTGTCTAAAATGAAAGTCATATGACATTAAAATCACTATAGCTTTAAATGATATGAGAAAAAGTTTCATAATTTTTTTGAAAGATAAATGTTTTTTTTAACAAATGGTTAAAATTTATAAATTTTCGTTAAGTTCGTTAAGTTTAAAGCATGTTTTTTTAAAATTGCAATTTTCTTTAGATGCTATAACGTAAACTTAGTTATATTATATTATTAAAGCAATTAAAAATCATGAATTTATTATTTTTATTATTTTATATTTATGAATTATGAAATTATTTAATTTCAAAATTATGAACCTATTGTTTTTAAAATGATATAAATTTTTGAAATTATGAAATTTCATTCAATAAGACATAGTTAGCTATTATTTAATAAAAGAACCGCTTATTTACCCTATATTATGGCAGTAGAATGGCTATTCTAGTTACATAAATATTAAAAAAAATTTAGAAAGATATTTATATAAAATATAGATAAAACAATCATAAAATAACAAAATAACTATTTTCAGCAAATAATCTAATTTGATTTCCAAACCATGCACAAAATTTATTATTTTACATCTTTTGTATGCATTGAAATTTTTAAAATTTGATTTATAATTTAAGAATTGACAAATACAACACATTAATCCTTAGTTATTAATTCCCAAATTTCTTTCACTTTCTTATTGATTGTGTTTATCAACTGTCGGATGTAACAATTATTTATACTGCTGTAAAGGGTAAACGAAAATAATTTGATTGTTACTTTTTTTAGCATTAAGTGGTATATAAGAAATGTAATCTGACATTCCAGTCACATGAAGTGCTTTCCTCTTGTAATTAAACATTCCAAGTGAGTTTTTAAGATAGGAAAAAATAAATACCTATTACATTTTGTAAAAGTATATCTGATCTCAATGGAAATTGTACATCTGTGATTATTTTTTAACTAGTTACCTCTACAACTTAGGTTTTTACTAAAATTTAAATTTTTAGAATAGTTTACTAAATTTAACTATATTATACATACATATATTTATACATATATCTATCTATCTATATATATGTATATGTATGTATGTATATGTATTTGTGTGTGTGAATATATGCTTAAAAATATATGTTAGATATGAGGTAGATTAAATTACTTATTACTAGAATAATAATTTGATTATCTACTTTTTTGCATAATAATTAACTGATTATATTTTAAAGTCATCTATGTATAAATATACTTAACTTTAATTTAAAAAAATTGGAACGTTCTTTTACGTATCATTTGAATAATTTATAAGTGAATACATTTTCACTTAGAGTGATTAAAACGTTATTTGTAATTTAGAAGTGGGAATTAAGCTCTCAAACATAATATGTAATGTAAAATTGTTTGTTTTTGTAATGCTTCTGATAAATTTGTGCAATTAATTTTATTCTTTCTTCTATGTCATAACGTATTGGCTTTTAAGAATTAAAGAAAAAATAAAAATTATGGCCGTTAATTTAGAAACGAACGAATCAATTCCAAATTTGTGAATATATTATTAAGAAGTATTTATGAATGATTTACATTATGAAGATTAAGATTGCTACAATTGAATGCTTTACATATGAGAAATATAAAATTTTTATATTTGACATTAAAATTTAATTTCAATTATCTTCAATGGTGTAAAGAAAAATACTTGATGATCAATTTACAGCATAAAGTTTCAGAAATTGCTAAGATAAATATTTGGAATGGAGATATAAAGTAATATAATAATAGGATATATCAGTGTGTTAAGTGCAGGTCAATCTAACAAATAAAGTTCATTGACCAATAGTAATTCTTAAATCAATAAAAAGTTTTCAATTAACATATTCAAATCTATGATTTATAATCCAGAACGGATACAGGAAAAAGTAGTAAGTTGCCTCGAGGACGTAAAATGATTAATATTTGTGATTATGTTTATAATGATTAGAGAATAATATCACATCTTCAGCTCATGTCCTCTCTTTTCATAGTCACAAAAGAGTTGTTATAAGTTCTGGTACCAGGTAAAAAGATTGTTGGTTGTACCATTTGTGAGATCATCAATCTCTTGTTTAACTCGTATGTCATATCAATAATATGAAAATTTGAAGATTATACCAATGTGTCACATAAGCTATTAATAAGGGGATCACAAAAAAAAGATTTATTAAATGTTAATTAAGAAGAGCCAAGATTCAGTCCATTAGGCGATATCCACAGTATGTGCTCTTGTTGTGGCTTATTCCTCATAGTTAACAGTAGATTCAAATCAGGTCAATAGGCTGGGACACCTGCAAACAATGAAGCCTCATCGGGTGGAGGACTCTACTAACACTCTGAACGCATCCCTTTCTAATCTGCGCGACGGACTAAGGAGTATGTTCATTATTTTTAAATCGACAAAAGGGATTTAAAGGCAGCTTCAAGAGGTAAAGGATCTAGAGGCACCAAAGGCTGAAGTCTGACTTTGCCTCATACCTGCATTACGTTCAGCTGAGCATAGAGGAATGGCCTTCACGCCTTGGATGACCCTATCAGGAGAATACACTCCAGACATACTTCGGCTATTCCGCCCAGGAACACTTCCCCGCCACTATAAGACAGCAATGCAGGACTTTAGGGGAACCTAAACTGTTTTGGTTTAGAAAGAACCTATAAAAGTTTGTATAGGACCGAATTATTATTAGAAAGTTTCCTATGAAGGAAACAATGTCTGAGCTTTGGTTGGTAAATGTTTTGACTTGAAGCATGGACATTCTTGCTCTGTTTCATAGAATTATAAATAACATAGTGTTCAGATATGAAACATTTTATGAACTTGTGTACATTTTATATCTCTGTAATAAAGGATTTTTTCTGTTACAAAATGACAATGATAAATAAAACTAAATTTTGGTTTATGGCAGTTATTTTTAGTGATGAATATCTGAAAATCTAAATTGAACAACTTAAACAACGAATTTGAGTTCACGAAAGAAAATTTGAGGGTGTCTTACAAAAATGAACGTTTTGTCTGAATCTTTTTTTTTATATGTTTGCCACTCCCACTGCTGTTTTATAAGGGTTCGAACAAAAAAAAATAATCCTAAATCTCATTTTTTAATCATCATCCACATATTACATTGTATTCATTATTAGGATAATCCTAGATGAATATAATATTTATTTATACAAAAAATGCTTATTCAATTTCAAAATTATATGCGTGCACAAATTTCTAAAATAACATATTTTTTAATCTTTGTATGTTTATTTTCACGTTATTATATACGGTAATGTGGCTACGGTTTTGTAAAAATATACATCTAAATATTGGAAAAATAATAGATTTTAATAATTGTATAAAAAACTAACTTATTTTTTTACAAAAAATTGGTTTTAAAAACAGATTAATTTTAATACTTGTTTGCTGTTTTATTTATATTATAAAAACTGTAAGTTATTATACTTTTAAATATATTTTATATAGTATATTATTAAGAAAAGCAAATTGTTGCTGTTATATTGAGTTGAATACTTTATTGTATATTTCGTTTTTGTGTTTTACTCTGAGGTAGATTTTAAAAATGAGAAACAGAGAGAATTTAAAAAATATATATACATAGCGATGCAGACGAGACCTGGAATATGATTAAGATTAAGGGTTTGGAATACTCACTCATCATCAAGCGCCTCGTCCATTTGAATTACGGTCAGGTGACGAAGTCACACCTGAGCTGGCGCCCTCTTTTCCAGATCCACCCCACACACCAGTAAAAGGAATTTGGACGTCATAAATTAACTCTGACACATCTCCAACCCATAAATTTCCGCAAATGTAGTTAACCGAATTAAAAATATAGTATAGTGTTAGAATATTTTCATAAAAATGAAGCAAGCAATGATATAATTTTAACTGATGTATACCCAATTTTATGCATTGTGGATCAAAATTTTAACTAAGCATTTTAATTAATGTTGAGAATATACTATATAAAATATATTTATGCAATGTTTTCATATTTATTTGAAATAAAAATAATAAACCTATTCATAAGTGATGTTGATTTCAAACACACAAATAACATTATGAAGTATATTTAAGCGAAAAATATGTAAAGGGTATAAATATTTTACTTCTAAAATTGAAGACAATAATTGCCTAGAAAAATTAATCATTTGTTGAAAACTGTTATCGTTTACCTGTTTGATAATACGTCAAATATATTTCATAATATTTAATCGTAAATTATTTCTTAAGCTCTTTTCAATTTAAAAAGAATTCTCTATCAGATTACACAAAGAATTTAGTTTTCTAATATTAAATATTTAATTTATTTAAAAGACAAATAGCAATAAACATTTTCAAATCATAAACAGACTTTGAGAATATTTTAGAAAACATTACCCTTTAATATACAGTCATATTATTATATTTCAAATAAAAACGAATGAAAAAAACATCAAAAATTTGTTATTTGCGATTTTAGAATATGCTATAAAACTAATTTTAAATGGAAATTTAATCAAAAAATGAAAGGGATTACTTTTGTATACGAAAATCTCAGTATAAAATTTTATGGAAATTTTTGAAGTTTAATAATAAAACGAGCAACAAACAAACTACACATTTATTATGTATTCTTGGAAGGAAAATCTTTATAAAGCATAAATAGCTATTCAATAATTAAGAATTTCCCAAAACTCATTGCCATGAATATTAATCGTATATATATATTTTAATAAATTTTTAAATTATCGATTTTGATGTTGGAATATGACAATTATTGACAAAGATATTTGGATGCTTTTTACGACACATGATCAATTATTAACATAATTTCATATGATACTTTGGAAATAATCAAAGTGAAATTAGTTTTATCTATAAAAAAAGTTTTTCAAAATTGAGGACTATTCAATTTGAAATGTTTAAGAAAAAAGTAGAGACCAATAAAGCGAAAAATTAAAAGAATTTTGTAAGCGATAGTAATTTCGTAAGTACATAAAATAAGTAAATTTGCCAAGAAAAAAAAGTTCTACTTGTGAACTACTAGAAATATATTATACTAATAATAAAAGAAATTACATATTTTTATGAAAATATATTAGTGAATATAGTTTAACAATGAAAATTTGTAAAGATAATGAGAGCTTTATTATGAAATAATAATTAAAATTAAAAAAGTGCTTTATATTCATTATTTAACTCATTCTCTGAAAATTCTTCTATCTTTTGGTTCCTTTTATAAGAAAAAATCTTATTTGGTTCTTTTAATAAATAGTATGTAATGAATTGTATTATAATTTTATAGATTATATTGGATAGATTTGAGTAAAAATTATCTATAAAGGCACAATATCTTTGCTATAATAAATCCTTTTTTCAATTTTGGACAATGAATTATTTTGTTGTGGGTTTATTTCACCTGATTTGAGGAAATAAATAGATTCATTCCATGACTCCCATTAATTTAAATTCTAATTAATAATGAAAGATTAAAAAGCAAAATATTATGTTTTGAAATTTTTTACACTTTATTGCATAGTATGTAAATAATTACACGTCATTACGAAAACCAAAATTATCCCAAATTATAAATGAATGAGGTTTTAAATATATGTATTTTCCCTTAGAAAGGAGAGGAAGTTTTTTGTGATGTTTATTATTTTGTATATCTTGGATAAATTTCATCTAGTATTTTTTTTAAAAAAAGGGATGTTCAGTAATGGGGTTAGACAAAAAGTAATATATGTGAGTGTTTAATTAAGTAATTTTTTGGATCACGTTCTTATTATCTGAAGAGATTTAGAAGTCTTAAACGAGAACTCAATAAACTTGTACATAGAAATTTGAAGGTTTTTATTATGTGATTTTTAGTCTACACATTTCATAGAGCAAAGTATTAACTAAATGAGTAAATATTTTAATAAAAATTTTTAACATTATATTTTTTGTAATTCAAATAAAATTTTATTGCACTATGAATTAAATTTTGAATTTTTATCATACTATGAATTATAATTAAAATAAAGCATGTTTATAAACTTCTGATTGCTAGAAATGTTTGTGATGTTTTGCACTGTTGTCAATATAAATATGGTTAATATAGTCCATTTTTTCTCTCTTTAATATTATAAAATATAAACGTTTTCCTAAATGGAAATAATAATTTGACAGCAAGTATACCATTGCTCAACAAGAAAAAGATGATTTAAGTTTTTTGTTGTTAAACAATCAATATGCAAAATTTACAAGGGGATTTACACAAAATTAATTTTAGAGTTCTCAAGAAGCCTTGATTTATTATTATACTTTTTAATAAAAACTGCTAGAGTTAAAAGAGTTTGACTAATTGGAAGAAATTAATTACGATTAATTAACCTATTTTCAAAATAAATGATAGAATTAAAAATATAATTTGTTTCTTCAATGAATCCATGCGTTCCTTACTTGAATTTCTGATATGGATTAAAAACTAAAAATTATTCATCCTAAATGTGTTTAATGAAATTCTGATCAGATAAACAGATTATATAAAATGATAAAAGTTAAACATTTAATAAAAATTTACAATAATTGCTAAGAAAGGCTTCTAAAATAACATTTCGATTTTAGATTTTTCTGTAGATTTTACTAATGAAATTATGTATTTAAACCATTATTCTTAAATGAAAAATTCAAATTTTAATAAAAAAAGTTTGCAATTATTTTTATTTAGATATTTTAGTGATTTTAAGAATAATTAAGATTTAAATTTATTAATTTTTAAGATTTATTATTTATTTATTGATGAAATATAATTTTTGACAATTGTACAAAATTATTATGCGAAATATTTTATTCGCTTGTTTAGAATAACATAAGTTTGCGGATTAAAAGTTATAAAACAGGAAATTTATGTGTAAAATAATGTGTTTGGAAAAGACATTTATAGGATATAAATTGTGTCAACTAAAGTTAACTTATAATTATTTGTGTCAGCTATAAACTTAAATTTATACAAGCGATAGATATTTACATTAAAGACAGAAAGAATCTTTCACCAGTCAAAACCACAATTTATTCATATTTATTTCAAGATCTATTAAATTTTTTATCATAATTTATTTTTAATAAAACTAATTTAAAAATTTTGATACAATGAAGAATTAAAATGGAACGTTGTTTCCTTCTTGGAATATTGTGGAAAATTCATCGCAATAAAGGCAGTTAATGATAAAAAAGTAATAATTACTTGTAATGAAAAGAACTGACAAATTTTTTACTTTAAAATAATTTTATTATGAAAAGAATACATAATTTAAATATCATTAAAATATGAATTGAATTTACTTTTTTTTATGAAATTACGGATATTTTTTAAATTTTAAAGGAAATGCATATCTCCTTTTTAGTGAAAAGGAAGTTTTTTCCTTCAATTCTGTTAAAGAACTTATTAAATTTCAGAAATATTTAACAATAAAACAAACAATAAACATATCATATAACTTTGTCTCAAAAACAAAGTAATAGGAATGTCTTGCTTAAAAAAACCATTTTTTTAGTTCTTCAATTATTTACAAAAAATGATTTTTTAGAAATGTTTATATTTATTTTAAAATTTTTTCTACATGTTTATTTTAAGATTGTTCAATATAAGTATATACACATATGTTGTGTATATATATGGAGGTTATATTTCTGAGGTTAATAGTTAAATTTTTATGAGAAAACTACTCATTTTGACTGAAAATGTGGAAATATCTTTGCAGCTGTGAAGACAAGGAACCTGTCATCTGAATTCTGAGGAGTGGAAACGTAGTATGTTTTAGAAGGCATCATGCTGCACCTTATTTTACTCTGATTCAAGACGATAACTTCTTAGAATCTTAGAGTTCTGACTTCATTAAGTTATATTGAATTCTTAGAGTTCTTGCCAAATTAACGAAACTGAATTTTGTCAAAAATTATAAGAAGTCACAAATCCATATTGATTTATTCAAAATGTGCTAAGATCTGTTTGGAATATCATGAAATAAGGCTTTCCTTTGTAATCTGCAAGTGTATACTAACAGTCCAGAGACACCTAGATTTGATGGCAGACTAACAGCCTCTTGAAACAATACATATTTACTCTGATGAGGATGGAGACTTCAAAGGCAATAATGCAACTACACATCGTGTCCATTTATTCAAAATTTAGCTTGCTGAAAATCAATATGACTTCATACTTCAATCTTGTTCAACACAGAGCTCAGATCACCCACCACCTCACCGAAATTGTGTGAAATTCTGGGACACTCTTTTATCCTATTTAATTTGAAAATCTAAAACATTCATAGCCAATGCATGGTATTCTCAGGATAATGCATAGCTTTGGATAAAAAGCTGCATAGTCAAATATAAGCACTGAGTTTATATTTCGATTACTAAACGAATATATTCATGCAAAATGTGTTTCAATAAAGTACGAACTTGTGTTTCGACTACATTGATACATTGGCAGTGTATATATATATATATATATACACACACACATATAAGTACACATGTCTGTATGTACACAATATACATACACATGGACAATTTTTGCAAACAAAGAAGCAAATTGCAAAAAGTGTTAAATATGTATACAATATTAATATTCAAATAATGAAATAATTCAAATCTTTGAATCATTTAATCCATAAACAAAGAACAATGTAATATTGTTTTTTGTTCGTGTGTACCATGTTATTTCGACAATGTTTAAATCAGTAAATGGTGAAACCATTTCCATCTACAAGGTAATGTAAATGGCGAAACCGTTTACATCTACAAGGTAATGTAAATGATGAAACCGTTTATATCTTTTCTTCTAAATGAGGATTCATAGAGATTATTAGTGTCATCTCCAGGTATTCGGCCAAGCATCTAACAACTGTTGTACTAGATATGTGATATATTTGAATGTCAAAATCTGGTAGGTAATCATGTCCCTGATATTTTTAATGTTTTAGAAAGTTTGACGACCTTGATGGTAAAGCTTTTCAGGTTATTTTTTAAACAGGATACAGCACGTATGGATACATTTAATATCTTTCTAAAATTTCAATCCAAAAGTATATACTGTGATAATAATCCCACTAACTGCAGGAATTAATCAACATAACATTCTGCTGTTAGTATTATACCTAGGATAACTAGATGTTTACTGTAATATGAGATAGTACCCTACACCATAACACTTCTGGGGTTGGTAGGTAAAATTTATATGGTGATCTTCTGCACTTAGTCCTTACTTTTAAATCACGAAGACTCCTACCCAGCAGCCACCATCTAACTGACAGAGATTAAATTATGTCTTAATACAGGTTAATATGCTAGTGCTCCAACATGATAAACTAAGTGTAATAGAGCTACGCCTTTTAAAACGGAGACTGATTGAGACCGTTGGTTTCATCCACCACTTATCATTAAATGAATGACAATTTCTTGATTCAAGAAAAAAATCTGAATTCATCATTAAATACTATGAACAGCAAGCTTCTGTTAGCAATAATTCACAATTGATATTATTATAAATAATTTCTTCATCAAGAAAATAAAACATTTAATGTTATTTTTTAGCGTTTTTCTCGAAAGAAAATTTATAAAGAAAGCCATACGATACGTCATTAATTTAAATAAAAGACTTATCTTCATAATAGGACTATGCTATAATACGATACAATACGATAAACAATTTTTTTAAATAAATGATTTATCGTATTATATCCGTTTCCTTGAAGATTTCAGCATTATCTTTTTTTCAGAACAAAAGTAAAAATATATTTAATAATCTTATTATTTAATAATCTTATTATAATGAGATCATTTAAAATTGGTGTACAATATCTTACTTGGGTCCTCAATATATAAAAGATATTTCCGTGATTGTATATAGCTAATTCCATTTGACAAATGCATGTGGGGTTGGAATTCTTATAAACCAGAAATAACTTTAATGATACTGTGTGACACTTAACTTTTTATTCTATTTAAATCAGAGGAAAATGTTCACTACGATTAATTTTAAGAGGAACTTTCAAAATTTTATTTGCATACAATTAATGTTTCTAGAGATTGCTAACTCTGTGTAACAACTTTCCATCTAGGCTTTCTAAATCATAGCAATTAAACTAAATCTCAACTATTTTGCAGCAAATAATTAAAACATTCATAATTTTTACAATTTATCTAAAATCATAAAACTTGTTTATCTATGCAATCCACTGATTTCTTTGTTACCTAAATTATTCATTTAGAGACCATCGTGATTTATTTTAGATTCAAGAACAAACGCATTTTTATTAGATAAAAAAGTATCAAAAAATTCTATTAAAAAAATAGCGCTATCTTTTTTATAACGTTTAAATATTTGAGATTGAGAAGAAGAAATGTGTTGTCTAAAATACATTTATTATTTGAAAATCGAAAAGCATGACAGAGATTTAAAAAAATCTCTATAATACATTAAAAAATCCATTATATTGTATACAGCGGTATAGGTACTAAGTAAACATAAACTTACAATTTCATTCAATTTCTAACATAACTAATCTAAATGTAATATATCAGGAAGTTTAACATCGATGTAAAGTATATATAATGTAAATCATAAGCAAAAGGATTAAAAAATTATATTTCTCATAATTAAAAATTATCTGTTTTCTTCTATTTTTAAGTTGTTCAGTATGCAACAGTTTTCATTATAGAAATTTATAATCTTTAAACTTTAATTAAATATTATTAAAAATTACAATGTTTGTAATTCATAAAATATTTTTAGGGGTTTATAGTTATTGTTAGAAATATTTTATCATATATTTAATGATGGTATCAATAATAAGCAATAAGCAAAATTCTCTTAAGTATAAGACTTGATTAGAAATAATAGTACCTGTGAATATAAATGTTAACAGTAAAAGAATGAAGTCATGTGTAATTCTATATATTTTAAAATATTATTTATACAACATGTTTATTATTCCTTCTTGTAGAATAATACCATTTTAGATTTAATTAAATGAAAATGCACATCAAATTTAATTGCAATTTTAAGCAATTAACTTGCAATTTTAAGCAATTATATTGTAAAGTTATGTAAGAGAAAATTAATTATATATTTCTTCCTAAAAATACTGTACTACTCTTCCAATTATTTATTGAACACCTGAACTTATTCTGACAAAGAATAGCAAATAATTCGGTTTTCTGATATACCACAACAAACATAAAGCGACAAAAGTGTTATGAAGCAAACAACATTTATGGCAAGCATTGGTTTCAAAGAGAATGTTTATTGAAGGAGAAAGCAAAAGATAGTGCCATAAAGGATCATTAGTAACTATCTTACTGTTTTCTTACACATTTATACCTTCGAACCAGTAAAATCATTTGTTACTGTTATAAAATGACAGATGAAACAATTTGTCAGTAAAGTAAAATGACTATATATATGTATAAATTGAGACATTAAATATACAAAAATGTACATATGTATAAACTAGAATAAACGTTAGTGAAGAATATAAAACTAACTTGTGATATTCAATGCATGTAAAGTTACATTTTATTCCAAAAATAAAGAATATCAAGATAAAAACATATTTTTTAAAATGATAAATCTATCGCTTAATTTCTTTTATTATGAATTGTTTAAATAAAACTTTTAAATCTTTGTCTTACTATGAATATTTACAAAAATATATACCTTATGCAGTGAAATGTTTTCATTTCATTTAAAAAAAGCTGGCTCTTAACTATTTTGGGGAATATTTTTCTATATTTTGAGACAACAACACAGTAGAAAATTGCTTTAAAAAGAATAGTTATTTCAAAAAATTATTTTTGGTTTTTGGATACGAAAAAAAAATTTTTTTTTCAGAAATATACCAATCAAACCATAAGTTTCTACTTTTATCATGGTTATAAAGTACATATTGGCGGAAATAATCTAAACAAATATTATTTTTATTTGTAATTCGCCGAATTCTTTATGCTATTTATATTATTTTTATTGATGGAATTTTTATGCAAATAAATTTATCAAATTCTATAGAAGATTTCACATTAATCTCTGAGGAAAATACTGAATATAATAAAAGCTATTAAATTACATAAAAATAATACTTTATAATTTTTTGTTATTTTCACTGCTGTGAGATGGATAATTTTTTTCTGCAAAGGATGGAATTTAGATTTGAGTTTGGATGATGAATTAATTTTAGTTATATTTGAAAAAATATTAGGAGATACCTTATTAGGATATCACCAATTACATTTTAAGAAACATACATAAATTTTATGTGAAGGAACAAAAAAATGTATAAATAATTAGCTAATCTAATATTTAAGAATTACAGATTAATCTCAATAATTGTGAAATTAGTAAAGTAATGAATAAAAGTATTTACTGTAGGCGATATAATGTATATTTATAACATTTTTGGATTTATACCTTATTTCAATTATTATACTTTAATATCCCTTGATTATAGTTTTTGCTTAGAATGTTAAGATATTAAGATTTAAATAAATGGTTTGTTATGACTTGTTTACAAAATTATCTTTTGTCCGCTGTAAAATCATGAATATGTTTTCTTTAAAAACTTTACTAGTATTTTTATCAATAGATTTTCAGTTGTGATTTTAAATTATAAATATTACAATTCGAGTCATTATGTTCCAACTATTATTCTTAATAAATTTTGAATTTTTAACAGGAAAATATATAAATGATATTTCTATGAAAGCTTAAAAACTTACTACGTATGATATTAAAAAAAGTAGTGATCTGTTTTTCTTATTTACTGGTAGAATAATTACCAATTTACTTACATAAGAGATAAAAGTAAAAAATACATGTACTAACAATTCAATGAAACTAGTTTCTACATTGTGTATCACTTTATAATGTTGATTCTTAAGAGATTATATAATGATATCAAAAATTCTCCAAATCATAATATTTTTATTTTTCAAAGTTATTGTATAAAGTAAAAAACAAAGATATAATATTATAAAATTATTATTAAATAACTAAACTAAGCATAGTAATATAATTTAAAGAAATTGAAATGAATGGAAACGTTTTTTAATGCTATTTTTAATATTAACAATCAAACTCGTATTTTTTTGTGTTTTTAAATACAATTTTTAATTTACTATATTAGGTTCTTTATTAAATATCTAAACAATTTACAGAAATAAGAATACCATAATTGAAAGTGTTTTGATTTTTCAGAATGTTGAAATAATTAACAAACTTATAACTACATAAAAATATATAATTATGCATTGATGCATAATTTTAAATAATGAATTATATATAGCTTAGCTTATAAATTCCTGAAATTCATAATTGTTTGATTGAGTGCTGAATAATAATGTGTGTTGCTTAGATATAAATTTGATGACACATAAAACGAGTTCCAGATATATTGAACTTTAAGTACTTGTTCATTTCGATACAGTGCAAATAAATAAATGCTTATAGTGACGAATCAATCGAAATTTCCATATTTAATACAAAATAAGTTAGTATGCACTTATTATTTTCAAAATTTGTATGTTAGTTATGGAAAATAAATAAGTTTTCTCATACACCTATTCTGAATTTTTCTTTATAAAATTTCTGAAAAAAAATAAAGATTGGGTTTTATCTGTATTTATCAATTTATTTGTAAAAAAAATAAAGATTGGGTTTTATCTGTATTTATCAATTTATTTGTAAAGAGATAGTATTTTGTTCAATTTAAGATTCCTTAAATTATAAGAAAGCAAAATTTATATTAAATGGAATTCCAGTATATAAATGAGGGAAATTAAAATTCTAGAAACTATTTAAAATTCAAATTCTCTGATTCTATTTTAGATTTCAGATATTATTTCTAACACAAACAAATCATACATATTAAAAAGATTCTAGAGAGAAAAGTATGGGAAATGTAAAGTAAAAGCAAAATTCAAAATTTAAGTAATATAAAAGAATAAAAATTCTTAGTATTAGAATTTTGTTAAAATATTTATAAAATTATTAACATAATATTTTATATTTAATTATAAAACATTTCTTAATATTAGCGTTGAAAATACAAGAAATTGAACTAAAACTTAATGCGCCAAATCTCTTTTAGCATTAGCTAGACGTAAATTCAAAGTATAGAGAGGTGCTTATAAATAAAATGAACTTTTGATTAACTTTTTAAATTTTAGTTTCAGTTTATAGGTAAAAAATTTAACCAATTTAAAATGTTACATTTTTATTCGTAAAATTTAGTTTTAAAAATAATATGAAAATGATTTTTATTTTTTATTTATTTCACTTTAATAAACTGATACTATTAAATTTAATTTCACAAATATTAAGCTAGTTATTTTCTTCAGATTAATAGTCATATTATTTTATTTATACTTATTATATTAACAGCTAATAATTATTTTATCTATACATCAGGTATATTAATTTTAAACTTGTGCATTTAATATATTTTCATAATGAAAAATTATAGTGCATCTATTATCTCTGACTAATATCTATTGATTGATGATCAGTTACAGTTGGTGAATACCAATAAATCGTAAGTGCATTTCATATTTTAGTAACTTTTCATATGTACAAGTGAAGTAAAAAGTTTATTTTATAAATGAAAAAATTGTTATATTTTAACACTAAAATAATTTGTTTTTGATATCGTTATCTTCACTTTATTTTTTTATGTTGTATTTTATTTACAATAAGCTAAATTTGTCTATTTACTTTTAAGCAATACAAGGATTTAATGTATAATTCTTTATCTGTTATCTCAAAAATATGGTTCCTGTGATTCAAGTAGTACATAATTCAGTTACATTGAAAGCTACAATAAATTCTGATGAAAATTCATATCAACAGAAAATAAATGTGGGCTCATAATAAAATAATCTTTATCGTGTTATCAGGAACCACTATCGATTTGATATTATATTATATTATTATCTTTAGAAACTTTTAAACGATAGGCTCTCAATATTCCATAAATATAATTTTAAAAACCCAGGTATGTCTTAATAATTTTTAATTTTTATAAGGAATCTCATTTAAATACTTCTAGATATGCACTAACTTTGTTAAAAAAAGAAACAATATTAATAAATTTAATTTATTAGAAAATCAAAAATATTTTAATCATTTTCTAATGTGCTTTCTGATTTAGAGTTAATTGTTTCGTTTTTTTCAATAAATGATGTAAGAATGATTCACGTCATTCAATCTTGTTATTTAAGGTAAAAGAAAAGAATTTTAATGTTTACTTAATTTTCTATCTCTCTTAATACTCAACAATTATTTATAAAAGCAATAATATATAATTATATTTTATGTGAATAATTTGTAAAGTTCTATTGCCGAATATTTAGTGCAGAATATTATTGAATATTTATGCTGATTTTTCCATAAATATTGTAATTATTTAAAATAAATTTAAGATTTATTTGAGCTCTAATTGACTAATTTTATTTTAAAGACAATGAAAAATAAAAGTACTCAAAATAAAATAGTTTATATATAATTTATATTCAGTTAAATGGAGCTAATGACATACTAAATATTATAGTAATAAAATATTCGCGATAGTTTAAATTCAATCGTATTTTCATAAAAAGGATACAACGCCATCACTGAAATAAAATAAAATAAAATTATTTCTAACAAATTACTCATAAAAAATGTAAATCAAAATCCTAGATTAGAAATAATTTTATCAGAAATTAAAATAAGGGAAATTATTAATTAAAAATTATTCATTAACTAATTTTTAGCTGATTGTTATTCTGGAACAAAAGTTATGAATTAAAGTAAAAATTCTTTAATATCTCTGAATGTAATTAAATATTTGCGCATAATGTTACTTTAAAATTAGGGTCATTGTATAACGAAGTTATTTTACACTAAATATGTATACATATAATGTGAATTTTTAAAACTGAAGTTGTAAGCATACACGTATACATGTCTACCACAGAAATGTATTTAATACATTCTCATTTGAAAATAAAATTACATTTTTCTTTTAAAAATGAAACTTTCTTTAGAAGCAAAGTTAGCCGTCTTAAATGCAGTCTGAGAGTCGAGAGTGAAAATGGAATCAACTTGCATACATGAATATAAATTTCTCAATTTCATCCACTTCCACATTAGATCTTTTTACAGTCGAATTCCAATGGCTGTATTTGAAAATGCTCAAGCATTCGCAGATACTTTCCTATTTCGTAGGATTTCCTCTTGGAAATTTTCGGAAGAATCCCTTGTATTTTAGTAACGTTTCAATAAAATTATATCCAATAAAAAATTCTGGATTTGAAGAGAGGATAAAGGCAAAACCCATTCATTAATGTTGTTTAAAGATACGTTTTGAAATTTCTTTGTAGAATTCAGAGTTTGAATAAAAATTCTGTTGATCTGTCAAAAATATTTCAACTAAAAATATTATTTCTTATGTTTCTATAATATAAATACTTAATTTTTATTCTTATTTGCTTCAAGTCATTTGTAAGTGAATAAACTAAATTTTTCAATAATTGAAAATAAAAATATCAAATGTTTTGGCCAGTTTTCTCTAATTAAAAAGGAAACAATTTTTAAATTCATTAATTTAAAGTTTTTTCCTGAATTTACTGGATTAATTTGACAAATTTGCATTTGCTTATTATGGTTTACTCAAAAACTGGCGGAATTTAAATTATGAAAATAATATATATTAAAAAATTTAAATATATTTGTATCAGATACATATTTAGAGATATTTAATTAGCATTAATTTAATTCATGAAATTTATAAGCCGTAGATAAAGATGAGAATACATTTAATTATTATTGGGTATTACTTGTAAATCTTATAATATTATTTTCGAGTTATTCATATTAATGTATTAGAAAAATATTATTATAAAAACAAATTTAAAAAATAATGAATGGAGCATAATTGGGTAAATGTATGCATAGTATTATTTTTGAGACAATGATAGTAAAATATTGTATCTTGGCCACACAGCTGTTAAGATGAAACAAATAACGAATAAAATACTAATGAAGAGCATTGAAGGAAATTATGCAAATTATACATGGTTAATATTTGCATATTTATGTCAGTTGTTAATTTACATGAAAAAATAACACCCACTTTTAATTTCAGATTATGTTTCTCGTTTATTATATCTAATTTATGTGTAATATTTTTACTTAAAAAAATGTGAATATCTCTGTTTTCTTATGTTTAAATATACTAACTAAACGCAAGCAAAAATGTTAAAAGCAAAAAACACCAAATTACAGTACCAGTTATTTTTAACTGAGAAATTTTATAATAATTTATGATAAATATTTTCTTCTAGAAATTTCATAATAACTTATGACAGCTTTTTATGTAACAAATATATGAAAGATATTTCTCTTATCTTTAAATTAATTAAGCAAGTATAACTTTGAAATTATTAAAGAGTTACCTAAAATATATTTTTCTTTCACAATTTGAGTACCTTTTCCTTTCAACATTCCAGAACGAGTTGATGAATTTTTATAAATGCGTTTTTCTTACATGTAAGTTTGTCGTGGTTGCACAGATGCTGTATAATCCAGGATGCAAAATTCTCAGTTTGGCGATTTTTTTGATGGATTTTATTATGTATCTGGCAACCTCGTTTTTATTACGTCATACATATGAAAATTATGCAGAAAATTCTATTTTGGCAACCCTAGTATTTATGTCCTTGATACGCCATCATGATACGTCATCTTGGCAACATTTCTTCATCGCCAAAAAATTCAGAATTCGGAATCCTATATTATACGGCATTTATGTCTTCGTGGTTTTCTCGCATGCAGTCTTGAGAGTTTTCCATATTTCTTCCCTTTAGACATGTTATTACGGACAACTGTTAGTTATTTCCTACATTTCAAATAAGCAGCAGAATATAAAAAAAGTTTTAAAACAATTACAATCTTTAAGCAACAGTCACCACAATGCAGAGTCAAAAGTTAATAAATGTTTTCATTTATGTTCCTTTTGCAGTGGATATTTATTTTTGAATCAGTTACATATCTCAAAAATATAATTCCATAAATGACTTTCAATTTATTTAGATTAAATTATACAAATTTATCTATTTTAAATTATGCAAATTTATTTATTTATTTATATTTTACAAATTGAGGTTACTAGAACACATAATTTTTATACTTCACAATTGACAAGTATGAAAAACTAGAAATAAAGTTAATTAAATCAATGTCCTTTTTGAAGAAACTAAAAAAGAGTGAAAAAACTTAACGAATAAAAATAATATACATAATATATATTTTCTATTAATATTGTAAAACAGACACGATTCTATAGGTTACTATTCAGCAAGTTCAATTACATATTTAGTAGACATTGTACAAGTCCTCTTAATCTGTCAGCTCTACACAGAGTATTTAATCCTTACAAACATCCGGAAATATATTGGAGAATTATTCACTTTGCGTACTGCATAAATCCTTTCAATTAATCTTATTTGACATTCTAATTTGTGCTATCCAGTTTAAAGTCAAGCAGAAATTTCAAAGAGCTGTCAATAGTTACCAAATTTCGTAACAAGAATGTAAATGAATTCATAATTAAAAGACTTAATTCATGTTAAACAAAATATATTTATATGATGAAGTACTACAGATATGTACTAATATACTTTAAATTTGTAAATTTTCTCTTACTCAAAATATAAATATGAATTAAAACAATTTACGTTTTAATTAATTATGAATGAAATAAAGCTTTTTATAAATTATGAATAACATCATACCATATATTCGATGAAATCAACACCAATTTTGTTTTATAACTCAATATGGCAAACAAGAGTAGTTTGAAAAATTTTCAATTCAATAAAATTTGAATATCAAGAGAATTTTCCACTGACAAAACTCTGGATTAATAGCAAGCATTTCTTATAAATTATGAGGTATTTAGCTGAGAAATTGCAATGCATTCATTGGAAATTTGCAACGCACTTTCTTTCATTTTGATAGACTTAAAATTGAAAAAATATCTTCTGTTTAATCAGAAACAGGTTTTAAAAAATACTAAAACACAGTTTTATTAAGAATATATTAATTGCGAGGCTAAGAAAATGTAGAGTAAAACATAGTAGTTATTTTTCTTTCATTTCAAAGAAATAATTTCGGAAATGAAACAAAAATGCTTTGAAAACAAAAAATGTGAATCTGTTTTCTATAAATTCAAATGTTGATTTTTTCTATCATTAGAATGGATACATACAAGGAGTAAAATAGACAGTTTTGCAATTGCTACGATACTAATAAAATCCCCATCTACTTTTGATAATAACATGACATCAATATGATTTTAACTAACGTTTTTCAGTATGGTAATAGCATTCTTGCTATTCTTTTGATATATAAGCATTGTATTTATAAATAATGATCTACTACAATACATCAAAACCGAAATGTCTAATACACTGACCTGAATTGTTTTAGATGCAGAGGATTTTAAGATGGTGTTAATATCAATTGGAAAAAGAATTTGTTATTCAATATTTTAATTGCATCATTGAAGTTTTTTTATTACATAAGTATTTATGCATAAAGCGTATGTTATTTTGAGGTGTTTTTTTTTAATATTTTATAAAATTTATCAATTACTTTTGCTTCTAATTTTAACTGGAGGATCACTCTGAAATCATAACTGAATTTTTACAAAGACATAAATTAAAATAAGAAAATTTCATCGATGAATATCTAACTTGATTGCATTTATAAATTTATGAAATTCATATATTTGCATAAATTTTGCTAGGTAATTTCTAAATTCACTCGAATGATTTACTCAATGGGCTTACTGAAATCATTAACCTACATAATACTTGATTCAATGGCATTCCCGGAAAATAAAACAAAGAACAATACTCCAATGACACAGAAAATGTTTTGTATCAATTTAAAATATCCTAAATTATAATATTTATTTCTAATCCATCTGATATTGTCCTTTTTTATATATCACATGTATGTAGAATAAATTTGACATATAGTTTTTTCCTTTAAATTTATCATACATCTAAACTGATGAATAAATTAAGAATCATAACTTTTAAATGTTTCTCCATAATTTATTTTTAAACTTCCCGTTATTTATTAAATACAATCGAATAAATATAGTTCAGTTTAACAATAAGTAATTATTAAATATAATTTATTTATTTAAATAAAAATTTTATTCATACTATTAGCTCATAATTCAGAAATGGAAATTTTTTCAAAAGAAGCTTTCTTTAAAATCGACTTTCAAGAGAAATCAGTTTAATTATATATACGGAATTTATTTAAAGATAATTTCTTAGTATAAACTTTCTAAAATTATATTTATTTTGACCTATAGATTGATATTTATCTATTTTTTTAAAAAAATATTTAGTAGGAAATCCAAATAATGGTTAAAGACAACTAGATTAATTTGAACACGCTTTTATAACAATTTAAAGCTTTTCTTTGGAAAGTTTATAACTCGAAACTTATGATTGGGCTTTGGAATAATATTACATTTAGAAATAACTTTAAATAAGATTAATAAGTAGGCATAATAAAGGAACTTTGAAGAATATATATTTTCTACTAAAAATAATGAAATATTTCAACTGCTGTAAATCAATTATGAAAATTATTCATTCAGTTAGAAACAATAGCATATACGAATTCAACAATATGAAAATGTGAAACTTTAGTTATAAGTTTACTAAATTACGTCAATAATTTTGAATAAATCTTTAACACTACAACTGTAAATACATTTTCGAATGATGTATCTCCCTAATTGATCGCAGGCATGATATATTGGACCGAGAATATTTATAGCATGTTAGGCACGCAATGTTTTCCCTGCTCAGTATACTAGACATTTCGGTTTTGATGTATTGTAGTAGATCATTATTTATAAATACAATGCTTATATATCAAAAGAATAGAAAAAATGCTATTACCATACTGAAAAACGTTAGTTAAAGTCACATTGATGTCACGTTATAATCAAAAGTAGATGGGGATTTTGTAGATGAGGATTTTATCAGTATCATAGCAATTTTCAAAACTGTTTATTTTCCTGCTTGTATGTAATCCAATGATAAGAAAATTCCAGTTATTCTTGGATAGAAAAGCAATAAGTTTAATATGTTCTTTTTGAATCTTTACTGGCCTGTATGAGAAGGAACGAACTTCTCGGTTGTTATTTGAATGTGTTTTCTAATTAATTCAACTTTCCATTTTACATCGATGATAACTTCCTAGTGCAATATATCTCATATTTTAAAATTAAAGATTCATACACCATCTTTATAATACAAATGTGTGTTTTGATAATTCCAGTCAATATCCTCCACTAATTTGTTTGTACTATTGCCTTTTCCGAACGAATGTAAAGCTCTTCAGAGGGCTTTTTTTTTTATCTATATCAAAGATATATGATGATGAATTTTAATTGAATTGACATTTAATAAACTGGATTTGATGTTAATACACTTAATAAATACATTTCATATGATATTAATATATATTGCAACTAATCTTCCTTTGTCCAAATATCTTTTAATGAGTCGATTTGTTTCGGTGTAGAATTCAAGTATACGAAATACAAACTGTTATCTTATTGTGTGTAGAAGCATTTTTCTGAAGACTACTTCAGATATCTCCAGGAAAGGTTGCTTATTTTTTCCAGTTAAGTCATTATCAAGATACACCAGCTGTTGATTGCTAGGGCAGTATATTGACTGGCTTATCCTTGTTATACAAAGTTTATTAAATTATGTCTCGTTATTCAAGTATGGTGTCTTAATATTTTGAAATTTAGATTTGTGCACAAAATGTTTATTATTCTGCTCGTTATAACAAGCAAATTAGGACACATTTACGTAAGTCACAATTTATGGTCATTTGTTAAAATTAAACTAGGCACGAAAAGGATATTAACAATAAATATTTCATTTTAAGATAAATAATTTGAAAATTTTTTTTATAATATACGAAAAGTTCTAAAAATTCGATAAAAAATTCTAAAAGAAGAATTTCTGAAATGTTCTAAAATAATTTTTGATAAATATTATCAGTAATCAAATTTTTAATGAATTAAGCCAGAGAATTATATTATTTTTAAAATAAACGAAATATTTTCAAAATTATAAAAAGACATTTTGAACAAAATAATTACTAAGAAATAGAAAATTTTTTTAAATAAAAGTGTGCATAAATGAAATCAGAAATAAAGAAGCATTTTATGCATTGTCTAGAATAGAGTCCGGAAATAATTGATTTTTAGTAATAAGTTACATTAAAATGTTTCAATAATGAAATGACTATCATTTCATGACAATGAAATTTATAATTGTTATATTATTGTGAATAATAATAAAAAAACTTAGGAAAAAATTGAGTTGAATTAACAAGTCATTGACAAATGAAAGCCATTTACAAAACAAATGAAAAAAAGTTTAATTTATATAAGCAATATTTTAAATCTTCTACATAATTTGTTGTTGTTGTTCTTGTGTGCCAGCTAGGCTGCCAAATTGGGGTGCGCTGCTTCACTTTTCCATACTGAACCATATTTGGTGTGGAGTCAGACTGCTTCAGTACACACACATGTCATAGGGACCCATTTATAGGGTAGGCAACCATTCACACCTCATTTACACACAAGGAAGTGACAAATTCAGGATAGAGATAGTGAAAGTGCATCCATGCCTGAATCGGGATTCGAACCCAGGACCTCCCTATCCGTAGTCAGGCACGCTGACTACGAGACAAGTTGGCCAGCTCTACATAATTTAAATGTATTAAAAAGGAAATTAAAATCATCGTACCAGTCTCCAGTTTATTTGAAGAAAATTAAAAAGAACCTTTATCAAAAATAGGAAATATTTCATTTCTAAAAATGTTTAATTGTAATAAATAACGATAAATTTATAGGGATACGCCGTATTACATTCGAAGCATTTTTAAATTTAAAAACTTAAAAAATAGTTATTACCAAAAGTAGTCTTAAATTATTAAGAGTTTTTAAAATCTTTAAGCGATAATTATTTAAGATATTACTATTGAGATGAATAATTTTCCTTTTTAACAAAATTAAATTTAAAGCAATTAATTTTAATATTAGGCACAATCTGGAAGCAAAAAATAAAATTAATTTTAGAATTAAATTCAAATCACATAATTATTTCCTATTTTAACTCATATCATTTAATAGCCAGTAACAATCAAATAAGTTTAGTTAACAATGACTGAAATATATTGAACTAATTTTTAACTATTAATTAATGTAATAACCATTTAAATAAGTTAAATTTCAGTAGTTCAATAATCATTTAACTAAGTCAACGAAGTTAACTAAGTTAATAACCAAGTTAAATTTATCAACCAGAATTTAGTATGTATAAAGCGAAAATAAAATGTTATGTCTGCAATAATTTCTGAAGAAATTAAAATATTGAAAAGCACGGATTCAAACTTAGATAAGAAAAAATATGAAACTGTCACTTATTTTTTTAACAAATATAGATCTAATGAAATTCAAAACAAGCATTTTTTTTGGAATTATAATATAGAGTCTTTCCAACATCATTTCTGCACAACATTAAGAACGAACTAATTTAATTTTCTTTTAATCTAAATATTTTCAATGCAAAGGTAATTTAATGCACAAGAATTAAGCCATCATTACAGTTCTGAATTTTAACAGTTGTCATGATATCCATTCATGAAATGTTGTTCACCCCAGTGAATTCTTTTGTACTTAATTTAAAATTGTTAGCTAAAGAATTCTCGAAATAATATATATATATATATATATATATATATATAGATATATAGATAGATATATATATATATATATATATATATATATATATATATATATATATAGATAGATAGATAGATAGATAAAAATTCTCATAAAGGGAAAATAATTTAAAAAAAAGTATTTAGTAATCTTAATAAATGAAGAATCTTAATAACTACAATGAACCCAAAATAAGTTAATTTTAATTAAAAATTTTTTGTTAAATTTCTGTGTGTTTCTTTGATGACTTCATTTTAATCAAATTTTATAACTATATTTCAATTACAAAATTTAAAATATTGTTATAAAATTAATAGTTTCTGTCTATTAATTAAATTAAAAGATTTATTGCTGTAAATAATATAATTTTCTTGTTTGAAACTCAAATGTACTTGAATGATATTTCAAAATTCATTATATTTAAATATACTTGAGATTTTGTTTCAAATTGTCTTAGTCATTCTAACTTATATATAAGTATATATACAAATAGACGTATAATACATACATTGAATTATTAGATTACAAAAAAGCCTTGAACGCTTAGTGACTAAATATAATTTAAAAATACATTATATTTTTAGTAAAAATAAGCATTTTATCTCTTTGATAACAATCACTATCAGTTTTTTATTGCGGTTATTTGCTAGAATTGCAGTTTAAAGCAATTTAAATTGAATTGTTATAAAGGGATTATATTTTCAAAGTATGTTATTGAAACGAAAAGATATTAAATTAGAGTACCTTTTAAAGTAAATAAAGCATTATTTTGATGAAAAAAGAATATTATATTGCAAATTTCAAAATCCTCTGTCTATCTATCTATCTATCTATCTATCTATCTATATATATATATATATATATATATATATATATATATATATATATATATATATATATATATATATATATATATATATATATATATATATATATATATATATATATATATATATATGTATATGTTTTAGCAAACATGAGTTACAGCATTATGTCAAAAAACATGCTAAAATTACCACAAAATATATATAAAAGGGTATTTATAAGTAAATTAAATTTTTTTTTAATCATTTGTTCAATGTGTTAATGAAAAATTTCACATTTATGCAAATATCATATGTATATTTGCAGACACGTTTTGTACTTTTCTTAGTCTTACATTAACGAATTTTTCTTAATGTTGTTGATACAATTATCAAGTTTACTGAAGAAGAACTTGGACTTAAGCCATATAAACTTCGAAAAGTACAGAAGTTAAATGAGCAAAATAAGCGTACACGGTTGCAAAAATGTCGAGCTCTCCTTCGAGAAACCCAAAAGGCCAATGGAAGCATTTCCTCTTCACGGACGAAAACGTTTTCACAATTGAACAATCCTATAATCTACAAAATGACCGTTACTGGTCATTTGATCATCCTGGAACTTCCACAAGATTAGAACGTCGGCGAAAACCACAGTCAGTTATGGTTTGGGGAGGCATTTGTGAATCTGGAAAAACTCCTTTGGTTTTTCATAGATCAAGGCGTCAAAATAAACAGGACCATGTACTACTACAATAAGATTTTACAGTCGGTTTTACTTCCTTGGGTTCCAAAACATTTTAAAAACAGCATCTGGACTCTTCAATAAGATTCTGCTCTTTCTCATTGAGAAAAACAACGCAAGATTGGTGAAAAACAAATCTTCCAGATTTCATACCTGTGGGAATGCCCCCCTATTCACTTGACTTAAACCCAATGGACTATAGTGTTTGGTCTATTCTGCAATCAAAAGTATGCTCTAAGACACATAGAAGTTTGGAGAGATTAAAGGCTATTTTTAAGAGAGAATGCGCTAAATTAACGCCAGACGAACTGCGGTCCATTGCAGAAAATTTTGCGAGACGTTTAAAGCTCTGGATCAATTCCCAAGGGAGCCATTTTGAAAATACTTAAATATGTTGTATCTAAGTGACAAATGACTTAAGTAAAATTGGTTTTTTAAAAATAAATTCCATGTTTTTAGTGTAATAGAATATTCTTTTGTCTAATGTAAATAGAATTTATTCTGTAGACAAAAGAATATTCTATTTACACCAGTGTTTTCTAGTGTAAATAGAATATTCTATTTACACTAGTGTTTTCTAGTGTAAATAGAATATTCTTTTGTCTACTGGATAAATTTGTCTCCCCGTAATTCCTATTAAAATTCTATAATTTCCAAACTAACAAAATCAAAGTATGTTTGTTTAATATTTTTATTCCTTTTAATTTTCTATAGTCTTTCTTTTTTAGCAATTTAGTCAACAATATTAGAATTTAAATTTTACAAAAAACTAACGACTCTTATAGCTTAAATTTATAGAATACTATAGAACGAAACGTTATAATTAAAAATATATATGATGGAATTATTACAATAATCTTAAGAGCAATTCTTTTTGTGTCTTGTGCCACCTTACGCTGACAATATGGGGTGCGCTGCTCCACTTTTCCATACTGAATCATATTTGGTGTGGAGTCTGACTGCTTCAGTACACACATGCCATAGGGACCCGTTTATAGGGTAGGCAACCATTCACACCTCATTCACACACAAGGAAAGGACAAAGACATGATAGATAGAGAGAGAAAGTACATGTATGCCCGAACTGGAATTTCAACCTAGCACCTCCCTATCTGCAGTCAGGCACTCTAACCACTAGACAAAGTGGTCGGCCTTAGAAGCAATGCTAGAATAAATAGACAGTTTAAAATATCTTAAATTATTATTATTTAGTGTGAGATGTATCCTAAATAAATTTTATTCTAAAATAGTAAACATTTCCAGGGAACAAATTATCCATATTTCTTATGCTGTTTCTTTATATTTATCTTATCGGAACATATAATTTCAAAATAATTTTAAATTATTGTATATAACCAAAATAAGCATAATCATTGCATACAAATTTGAATTATTTTAAGTTTACTAAAAATTCAGATCCAAATTTATCATGTCAATAGTTTTCAGACAGATACCTTTAAAAAGTGTTACATTTAACCACAAAATTTATCGTATAAAATTTTGTATATCTTTGATATTCATTTAGTGAAATTTAGACTCTAATCTATTGAATAGATATTAGGAAAAGCTTTTTACTTGAAATTAGTATGGTCAGTTTGCGAATATAAATATTGTAATTTAATACAGTTTAACAAATAAAGATGATTTCACTATATACAATTGTAAAAAAATGGATATAAAAATGATTTTGTATTATTATTATTATAAGTTTCCTTTTGAATTTCTAAAATCTTAAATTATCCCTTTTGTTATGACATGAGACATTCTAAATATAAAATCTAGTGAGCAAAGCTTACTCCCAAACGCAATTTCATAAATGATTTCATTAAATCAGCGGAAATTTGCTACGATTTCTATTTCATATTCTGAAAGAGCATTTAATTAAAAGGTACTGATCTTTTGTGAAGCAAAGCGAGCGGAAATTCAAATATCTGGACGTTATTTCCTAAAGCAAGTTCCAAAAAAGATGGAAAACAGTGAGAAAAATTTGCTCTCTTAGACGCTAGAGTCCGCTCCAGTCAAGTTCGGTTGAAGTTGTAAGGGAAGGGCTCTCACTCGTAGATAGTAACAGTGAGAGGAGGGAAAAGTTTCATCCGATGCTGCCGATTTTTTGGTGTTGCGTGGATTTTGGCGGTAATTCTTGATCGCCATGATCAATGATATGGATAACTTGAATGAAAGTTACGCTTTGATTGCTAAATTTCAAATTTCTTCAACCCAAGAGATTTATAATATCAAATATTATCCAGGTAGGAATATATATAAAACTACTTACTATTTTACTTATATTTAAAATATTTAATTGTAAAGTCATGCTTTAATAAATTAGAAATTAGATTGATATATTTTTAAATATATTAGATTTATTTTGATAAAATTAATATAATGAAATTTTTATTAAATATTTTAATAAAAATTTCAAAATAAGTATAAAATTTTTAATTTTATCAAAATAAATCTAATATATTTAAAAATATCAATCTAATTGCTAATTTATTAAAGCATGACTTTACAATTAAATATTTTTATTATTGTATTTACCTTTGAGCAAATAAATAAAACAAAAAAATTAATTCTTAAATTAAGTTAAAGGGCTAATGGTTTTAAATTTAAGAAATATTTTATGTGAAATCAATAACATTAATAAAAAAAATTTATAAATACTTGAAAATTGCTTATTGAATTTCATGGGAAAAAAAACCTCGTTTCTTCCTAAGAAAAAAAAATGATTTTTTTACTAACAATAATAATATATTATTACTTATAATAATAATATTATTATTAATTATTATAATAGTTTTACTTATTATAATAATATAATTACTTATTATAAAAGTATTACTTATTATAATAATATAATTACTTATTATAATAGTATAATATTTTATTAAATATATATTATTTAATAATTTTTTTTCTTATTTCTTTTAAGGATTTTAATTTTGGAAAGACAGGTAATATCATAAAATAACATCAACTGGTTTAGTTATAGCATTTTTATTATATTATTAGGCTTATATGAATTTTATTTATTAATAAATTAATTACTAATTAATATTTATAAACAATATTGTATCACTGGGTATTGAATCTTATATCACAGATTACAGTTTTGTTAATAAGAAAAATTCATTTTTGAATCCTCAAATTTTATTAAAGAGCTGCTATTTTGAAATTTGACAATGGAAATATTTACATAAGTTGTATTATTGTTAATATTTTCAATAATAAGGCAAATTTTATATTTTATACCATTAAATTTAAGAAACTTTTTAAAAATAATTGTTTACTAATTTATGTAAAAACTTTTAAAATTATTCCAATAATAATTTTAGAGGATTTTCAAAATAATAAATAGATGCAATAACGTAAAAATTATGATAAATTTTTTTTTAATGAAAAGAATGTTTATCATCTTACAATGCTGGGGGAGACAAATAAATTTTATTCATACGAAACGTGGTCTTACTATAATAAAATGTTTGCTTTGTTTGATGTAATTTAAATTTGATATCCAGCTTCCCGTAAGAACAGTAACCACTAATAATTTTAATATTAATAATGATATAAAAATTACTTATTAATTTGGGGAACAATTTGTGAAATATTCTTAATAATGAAATTGATATATAAAATTAATTTCTAAATATTCAATGTTACTCAAGAATTAATGCAATAAAAATGTAATTAGATCAGTTAATTATCATGCAAATACCGTACAAATAATGCTTTTTAACATTTAATAAAAAAGAGTTTAATGAAGCTGCTTTCGAATGAGGATTTAAAAATTTGCAAAAATATAATTAATTAATAAGAAATATTATATGCATTTTTTAATAACCTTAATCATTTTATTTATTTTTAAAAGTAGTTATACATTTCAGTTATTTTTAAAACGTCATTGAAACTTTACCTTCAAAACAACCATGTAAAATATCAAACAATTTTAATTTCAAAATATAATTTATTTTGGAATAGCAAAATAACCGAAAAGTGTAACAGCAGCTGAAAAGAATTTTTGTACAGTAACAGATGCTTCTGTTTACATGTGTCATATTGCTGAAATTTATTTCTCTACGAATAGCAGAAAATATTTGACATTTTTATGGCTTTAATATATCATCTTGTCAACAATAATCATGTTTTTGGAATTCAATAACAAATGTTAGAGAAAAGAAGATTTGAAAAAAATATTCAAATGTAAATGAATTAGTTTTTTTGAAAGGCATGAAATTTTCTATTTTTCATTACAAATGTAATATATTTATAAATAAGTTTCAAATATAAATACTAATATTAATTTTGTCAACTTGTATATATATTTACGAATATATGATCTTGAAATTTTAAAGAAATTATGTAATTACAAACATACTAATAACTTTGTGATTCTCAAATTATACTAGTTTAATTATTTAAAATTATTTGTTGGTTAAAAGTTTAATTATTTTTTAAATATATGAAGGTGTCTGAAATGGATATTAAATAAATAAAAACAAATGCGCAATGTTTATATTATTGAAAGTTAATAGCAGTTTCTGCTATATATTTTTAAAAGAGCAAGCAAATGCACATGATATCTCTAACAAAATATATAAATATGTTATGAAATGGAGATTTTGACATAATATGTTATAGTAATAAAACCATTTTTTCAGACAGAAAATTATAATAATTTATGATTTATTTATGGCGCAAATCTCTTCATGTATCATTTTCAGAATACCAATAAGCCCTTTCAGTTATATAAAAGTGATACATTCCTAAATATTATGAAAATAATAAAATATGATAAATTATATTATTCTTTTTATTTTTCTTTCAACGAGGCATGTCATTTCGAAGAAAATTGTATTTATTATATAATACTTAAAATATTTGAGGAAATGCTTTATTAGAAAATAATATTTAATAACATTAATTTATGAGAATTACTTGGCATTGGCGTTTCAATTCTGATATTTCATCATAAAAATAGGTACAAAACTTGCAAATAATTTGATATTAAAAATTAATTTTCTTGATAAGTAAACTGATCTAAAATTTCCTGATAAGATTAGATTTATGTAAACATACAAATTAAATAAAAATATTGCATATTGCATTAAAAGACGATTTTCTGATTGTTGAAATAAGTATTTAAATATGAAGTTTTCTTGATTATAAACTTTTAAATGAAAGTTATCAATATATAGATTTTCATTTTCTTATAATATTAATTAAATATTGTTACAAATATCGTAAATAGAGTAAATCGAAGAATAAATAAAAATAGTGTTTTCAAAATAGTGTACAATATATATATATATATATATATATATATATATATATATATATATATATATATCATAAAAATACACCATAAAAATATTTATAAAATTTTATATGTTTTAATATGAGAAAAGGTATAAGTTCTTCATGTTTAAAACAAATAAGCAATCTCCGAATGAATTTTTTTAATACTAAAAAGAAGGAACATAAAAATGAATGTTAGCTTTATTTATTTGTTTGTAAAAAATAAATTTTGATTTTTCCAAATATTTATCTTAATTTCAGGTTAAAGTATCCTTGCCTTCGTAGAGAAAAAAATCATGTCTCCAATCATTTAAGAAAGGAAAAACATTAAAAAATTTTCAAATTTATTTATAAAATTTCATTTGATTAAACGTAAAATATTCTATTCTGTATTTCCTGCACAAAGTGGTAACGTTCCTCAAACAAAAATGGCTTTCTCTACTAGATGAATCCGTTAGGCTAACTGACTACGATTTTTACGTAAATTTTTCTTGAAATATATCAATTTTTGTTCTGAATATTATATTGGACTGTAAAATTTTGATTAACTAGGAAACTAATTTATAACTGCCAGGAAATGAAAATTAACTGAAATTCTTAAATTATCAACTATCGCGTTGAAATGTTCAGTTATTTCAGAGCTTAATTTAATTTAGTAGTTTTTAATTCGTTGCTATATATAAGAACTAATTTTATTCATTATGCTATGACTATTAATTGCTTAGTTACTTTTATTATTTTTTGTCTTGTACCAGCTAGGCTGACAATATGGGGTGCGTTGCTCCACTTTTTCATTCTGAGCCATATTTGGTGTGGAGTCCGACTGCTTCAGTACACAAATGCCATAGGGACCCGTTTATAGGGTAGGCAACCATTCACACTTCATTCCTACACAGAAAGTACAAAGACAGGATAGATAGAGAAAGTACACACATGCCCGAACGGGGATTCGAACCCAGGACCTCCCTATCCGCAGTCAGGGACTCTGACCACTAGACAGGACGGTCGGCACTTTTATTATAAATGTCTTATTGAAAAATAAATTTTTTTATGTTTATTATTTAGCTTTGTTGTAAATTCTAAAGGTAGTTGTATTATGACGAGTGGGATAATTTCTTTTTTAAAAAAATTTCAAAAACTTTTACTTAATCAAAGTGGTGAAAAATAAGAAGAACATAAAAAAATATAATAAAAGACATTCGACCAAAGATTAAAATGGATTTTTTCTTTGGATTGTGAAAAATAGCAATGAAATTTTAGCATCACAATTTCTGACATGCTAATTGATGTCTGAAATTTCCGATATTGGAATTTTAAGATGACTTTTAATAATTCCTCTATGATTTACACTACTGGCCATTAAAATTGCTACACCAAGAAGGCACATGCTACATTAGCTTTTCAGTACATTCAAACAAAGCAGGCGCCAGCAGCGACACCTATATTGTGTTTAAATGAGAAATTGTTCAGCCGGTTCCTCATACACAAATTGCATTTGAACGTTGTTGCCTGGTGAAAAGTTGTTGTGATGCCTCGTGTAAAAAGGAGAAATGCGTACCAGCACGTTTATGACTTTGATAAAGGTTGAATTGTAGCGTACCGGGATTGCGGTTTATCTTATCGCACTATTGCTACTCGCGTCGGTCGAGATCCAATGACTGTTAGCAGAATATGGAATCGATGGGTTCAGGACGGTAATACGGAACGCCATGCGCTATCTCAACGGCCACCTATCACTAGCAGCCGAGAAGACAAGCATATTATCCTCATGGCCTTAATGGATCGTGCAACCACGTCACGAGCCGTGAGTCAAGAAACGGGGTCGTTTGGAAGACAACAAGTGTCTGCACGAACAGTTCGACGACGTTTGCAGCAGCATGGACTCTCAGCTCGGAGACCATGGTTGCGGCTTCCCTTGACGCTGTGTCATAGACAAGAGCGCCTTCAATTGTGTGATCAACGACGAACCTGGGCGCACGAATGGCAAGACGTCATCTTTTCAGATGAATCCAGGTTCTGTGTACAGCATCATGATATACGCATCCGTGTTTGACGGCATCGTGGTGAACGCACACTGGCAGCGTGCATTCGTCATCGTCATACTAGCCCATCACCTGGCATGATGTTATGGGGTGTCATTGGATACACGTCTCGGTCACCTCTTGTTCGCAATGACGGTGCTTTGAGCAGTTAAGATAAAGAATATTACAAAGTATATTACATTTCTGGTGTGTTACGACCCGTGGCTCTACCCTTTATTCGAGCCCTGCGAAACCCTACGTTTCAGCAGGATAATGTCCGACCGCATGTTGCCGGTATTGTACGGAGTTTCCTTGATACAGAACATGTTCGGCTGTTGCCCTGGCCAGCACGTTCTCCAGATCTTTCACCAACAGAAAACGTCTGGTCAATGGTTGCCAAGCGACTGTTATTTTGGCCCTCTTCTTTTATTCGTCACCAAACGCCAGTCACTACGGTTGATGAACTCTGGCATCGTGTTGAAGTTGCATGGGCATCTGTGCCTACACATGCAATCCAATCTCTGTTTGACTCAATGCCCAGGCGTATAACTGCTGTTATTACTGTCAGAGGTGGTTGTTCTGGGAACTGATTTCTCAGGATCTATCCAAGCAAATTTTTTGAAAATTTAATCACTTGTTATTTCTAGTATAATATATTTGTCCAATAAATATTATTTTGTTATCTGCATTTCTTCCTGGTGTAGCAATTTTAATGTCCAGTAGTGTAGTTGAAAAACCATGTTAAATTTAAAAGTCATTAATATTCCAATCTTTTTCTAAGATTAGTTAAATTTTCTTATTAGATAAGTTTAGTTGCATGAAATGTTTTGAAACTTTGCATTTCATTTTTCTATCTATCTATCTATCTATATATATATATATAAACATTTATTTTGGCCCTCTTCTTTTATTATTTCTTCATTTTTACATATTTTACTAAAATAATTTAATATATTTTGCTAAAAGGAATAGTTTTTTACGTGTTAGTAGCATTGTAAATTAATCTACATTTTTTATATTTTATGTTTCCAAGTATTTAGTATGAATTCATATACAGAAACATAAATAAGTGGAAAATGTATCATGTATCTAAAGTAATATCTTTTATTAATATTTGTTGTGCTCAGTAGTCCCGAAAATAAAAATAAATAAAAAAAATTTTCATAAGATTAAAAATTAAATTTTTGTTGATTCAAACAATTACTAAATAAATAGTTTGTTAGAAAAATCCTGAACTTATTGATAATACCAAATAAAAATTTCACTTTTAAAAATAATGTTGATGCATTTTAATTTATTACTTGCATTGAATTAATTACTTTCATTGAAATATATTGTCTTGATTTACAATATTTTTAATTTAAAATAACATAATTCGGTTCTCTAATTATATTTATTAAAAGTTCAAATCCGACAATATTCAAAAATATCAACTTATTAAACTTTCAAATCAAACATGTTTTAATGACATTTTTATAATATTCAACATTAGTTTTGAATGCATAAATATTATGGATTATCTGATCTTTTCCTTTTTAATGGAATTTTATTTAGGGATAATAGAAACTCATATTAAATATATTTGTTGTTTGACTAAATCTTAAATAATGAATGTATTAAAAGTTTGCCTAAAAATTTCTATGGTTAAATCAATATATTTTCCTGATTTCAATTTAGATTTATTTTGAATCATAATTAAAAATTCAGAAATTTTTAAACTTTTCAATGTAAAATATTTATGAACAGTTCATGAAGCTTTGTATTTTCTAAAAGAAAGTAACTTGTCAGTTTTACTAAGAAAAATAATTAAATTGGAGTAATTAAAAAATATCACATGTTATTTGATGCAACGTAAAGAAATTATTTAGATAAGAAACTTTCAACTGCTTATTTTTTCTACTATTCAATATGAAAAAAGTATCAGTTCTTATATTTTCTACTGTTCAATATGAAGAAAGTATCAGTTCTTATATTTTCTACTGTTCAATATGAAAAAAAGTATCAATTCTTGAATTTTCTACTGTTCAATATGAAAAGAGTATCAGTTCTTATTTTTTATCATGTCAATTCAAGAAATGAAGAAATTTATTTAGATCATATTTTAGTTTGAATGAAACTTAAATTGATAATTTATTGAGAGAAATAATTTCAATTAACATTTTATAAAAGTATAATGAAAGTGAGATTATTTAAAAAATATTATAATTGTTTGAGCAAATAACTTGATATGCAAGTATCTTGATATTTTCGGAAATTTACTTATCAACTAAATTAAAAATATATAAAATATTCATATATTTCAACAAAATACTGTATATTTGAATTTTTGCTCGTTTGAAGCTTTTATAACTTAGTACAAAGTAAAAAAAAATTATGAATTGCTTGAAACTACCGATTTACACAAAAAAAGTATCTGTAGTAAAAGCGAAAATACTACCTTTTAAAATAAATTCTTAAGGTAATTGACTTCTGCATTATTAAAATAAGTTTCATATTCTTATAATATTTTATTTCTTATTGACTAATTTCTTGAGGTATACTTTAATATTGACAAGGAAGGTTAAATGAATCGAATGTAAAAATAACGTTAAGCATAATCATTTACTTAAAATGTAAAAAGATTTTATATACATTATGTCAAGTAATGGTTAAAAATAATGTTTTATTGTTGGAAAAATGTTTAATTTAATTTAATTTTTTATTCTGAGCTTATAATAGTTTTCTGGTACATTTCTTCGTTTATTTCTAGTATGGCATACTATTCACATTAAATATTCCTCTTAAAAATGCTTAAACATATTTATTCAAATACCTAATTAACTGCTGATTTCCATACATTCTAGTAATTAAAAAGTTAATTTGTATCTTTCAATAATTTCCATAACCATTATTTTTCATATTCTCTTGAATACCCTAAAATTAACTAGTAAATAAATATTATTGCTTTTTAATAAATATCGGTATGCTTCATTAAACTTTACTAAATATTGTATAAATTAATTATAGTTTCACATGAATGAAATTCGTAATATGTTATTTATAAATAGTTGTATAAAATATACCTTTTCTGATTGATATTTTAAGCTTATATAATAAAGCACTATTGTTTAATGTTAGTTTTGTTCAAATAACAGTTTGAAATGTATTTAGAATAAAGATTTCATTTCAATTTTGGAAGTGGGAGGAATTACTCATGTGGAGATTATTCAAACAACCAATTAATAACAAATATGAGTGCTATGTAACGTTCAAACAATTTGTCAATTTAATTATTCAAATATTATTGAAGTAATTTCCAATTCGAAAACGTAAGATAACTTCCCTTTTTTCTTCTTAGTGATAACATAAAATCTTGGTGGGAATTGTTTTATATAATATAGCATAGAAATTTATATTGTGATGATATTTTCAAATAAATCCAGTAAAAAATAAATTAACTGATTATTGAATTTCTATTGATTTTTACATTGTAATGCACTATGTTTTCATTGAATATTCTCTGGAGACTTACAATCTCTTATTAATCATGCTTCTAATATGCTCCATATTTTTTAAGCAACTAGAAAAATATATGAGCAAATATTTTAAACGATAAAATTTATGTTTATCACCTAATAAAATGTCTAAATTAGCATATTGTGGAACATATTGAAATATGCATCATGTCAAACGCTCCTGTGTGCTTCTTGTCAGATATTTAAATTTTGTTTTTCGTGTTTCAGTGGGGAAAGGGAATGTTTGACATTTTAGAGTTTCCTTTGTCAAGTTGTCAAACGATATCAATGACTCAAAACTTCGAGAAAAATTTCAGTAAAATATAGAGCATACATACATATATATATACACACAAATTTATATGTGTGTGTATTTATTTATATATGTTATTATAGTTCAATTAATTCTTAAGTAATGTGGATTGTGAAAATACTTTTAATGCAAATAAATTGAAAATAAATGAATATGATAATATCGCTCAGCACTTAAAGTAATAAGTTGGATTTCATAATATGGATATCAAAAATAGAAAAGCTTATCAATTTAAGTTATAGTTTTTTTCTAAATGCTTTTAAGTTGAAAAAATTTATTAATAAAGTTTTCAACACTATTCACATTTTTTATTAACTGTTTCTTGACTACAAATTTATTGTTTCGTATGCTTCTTTTTTGTTCTTTTTAAATAGTTTCGAAATCTGTCTTGCTACGCTTAAGTCATTTATTGGTATTAATTTATTTCAAGTTTTAACATATCGCTTAATAACGTGTTACTTTAATCATTACTTTTATAAGAAATAGTTATTTCGTTATTTTAAATAATTACTATAAATGATTAGATATATTTAACGTAAAATAGCTTGTTGGTAATTTGTTTTTGGAAATCTTTAAAAACTGTATTTCATATTTATTTGCATTTTACAGCTAAATCAATTGAAAATCCAATATTGAAATTGATCTTTAAATTTTGATTTATATGCTTTATATACACATGGATTATATAACAAAAATACTGAAAGATCATTAAATCAATCCATTGATTACATGACACTGTTTTAGTTCTAATGTATTCTTTTAGTATGTGACTCGTAAGCAAAGCACAGAAAAAAATGCACAAACGAATTTCCATTGTTCTGCGTTACAAAGCTTCATCAAGATAAATGAGCCGATTAGATAAAAATAATATTATGACTCTTTTCTAGTAACTTTTTCTTTTCTTTTGTTGAAGAACAATGTAATAATTTACTTTTTATATAATTTCTTTTTGATCTTTATGTAAAACTATAAATATATTTCATATAAAAAACATTAAAGTATCTATATCTAGTTACACAGGAAATACCGCCAATATATTTTTTTATCAAATATCTTTCTGATATGTTGAATTATGTTACTAAAATGCTTAATGATAATAATGGAGAATTAAGCTGTTAATACATAATATTTTAAATGTTTGATTACTTATTACTTTAGATGTTTGGAAAACTTGTGCTGTAGTTAATCAAATTCTGAATTAAAGTTAAAAAGTTCTTCTTATTCAACATATTTAAATAACTAAATATAAATTTGGCACTAAAGATCATTTTCCCAGAGGTTTAATAAAGTTAGTAAGATTTAATAATGCGTATTCAGATGCATATTTTTACCTTTGTAATTAAGTAGATTCTGCAGAATGTTTTCAGGAAGCCTGTAACTGTTTGTATTGTAAAAAACATGATTCGGATATTAAATATTTAGTATTATTTACTGTTAAAAATTTACTGTGTATTAGATGTTTTGTGCACGAAGAGAATATGTTTCTTATAATTACCAAGATTAATATTGAGTTTTAGAAAGTTCAAATAACAAATTAATTCTTGATTTATTAAATTATAATTATATTTAAGAAAATATTAAATTTTTAATATCAAAATGTAAAAAAATTGATTTAATAAATATATCGGGTTTATCTAAAATGTTTAAAACTATATAATCAGAATAAATAAAAATTGTTTAGCTACAAAAGAAAACATTTTTATTCCAAAAATTGTTTAATTGATCTCATTAAGCTTCTTTAATTTCTTCACTTAATCTTATTGTGGTATTTTTAAAAACTCCTCACTGGTGTAGAATTCTTTTGTTGTATAATTATTTCGAAAACTTACTACACCATGTTATTATTGGATTTCATGTTTTTTAGTTTTAGAAGTTTATTTTAGTTAATCTTGTAAAAAATTGCATGAAGTCTTTAAGGAGACTCTAAGAGTCTTGAGAAAGTCAAGAAAATTATGGAGGCTTCTGTAATGAAGCGAAAAGCTATTTCTGTTTGAATTTTTTTTTATTCGTCTGTGCATTGTTTCTGAAAATGATAAAATTTTAGATTTGTTTGTAATTTTCCTCTAACTATTTATGTAAATTTAAGAGAAAATAATAACTAAGTGTACAAATTTAGTGAGCTATTAATACAAAATATATAAAAATTGTTATGTGAACTTTGAAACTAATTTATAAAGTAAATATTTTAAATAATGCAATCAAATATAAAGAAACAAATATTCATTTATGGTGATATCCAATATTTTTAAAGCGTCTTTTATAAGTATCTTAAAATAATAATTTTTAATTGTACTTTAGTAGCAAACACTTTGTTTTATATATACGTTTTGCTTAACATTTCTCTAATAAACACTGCGTTGAGATGAATCTCAATATTTTAATCTTGTAATGTTTCTTTGGGGACGTCTATTTTAAAAAGATTATTTTATATCTTCTTTGTTTTTCTTAATAACTATGAAATGGTTTTGATATAGCACCGAAATTATGATGGTTCAAATCTGTCTTTTTAAGGAGTGAATTACAATAATTGTCAAATTTTTATTAATATTCATTTTTAACATTTTTAAATACATTTGCAGAAGATTTTATATTAGTAAATGAATGGTAATAATAAATATGCATTCAATTTAATTATATTGATTTTTAGAGTCTTTTTTCTTACGTTCATGATCTTTAATTAATGCATATTATGTTGAATAAAGGAATTTGCTTCAGTCATATTAAATTCAGACTGTTACAATGTATTAAATTTGTTGACATGGAAATAAGATATGATAATATTTAAATAACAGATGAAGTAATTTTAAGATAATATAACAATATTTTATTCAAATCGATTTTTCTATAGAAAAATTAATACCAAAGTATTTTTTAAAATTTATTCTGTTCTTTCTTAACATTTTATATTTTAAATAAATATATTATAAATAAATATTAATTTCTTTTATTTCTCTGTCTATTTCGTTTAGTGGTATGCACTTTTTATTACAAAATTTAAATCAGTAAAGAGTTATGAGTTTTCTTATGCAAGACAACCAAGTACTTTAAGCCATTTAATAAAAGTCTTTTTAAGTCAAAACTATCACAAATTATTGGATGAATTTTTCAAATAAGTTTAATTAGAAATTCTAAAAGGAACTTCATATTAACGTTTTCTTTCATTGAAACATGCATTGTTTAAGTTAGCGGAAATAGTTCAAATTTGATAAAAAAAAAGTTTATTTTACTAACGTTATAAATATTCCTAGAAATTGAAAGATTTCTGAGTTTGGTGTAAAAAAAAGAGATGCCGATTCAGTTTTTGGGTTGAAGATGATGCCTTTTACAAAAATAAAAACTTGAACCGACATATGTGAAGAATCTTTTTAGAAATTTAATTATAAAAGTGAACGAGAGATTTATTAACAAAACACTTGAATTATGTAAATAATTTATTATTTCAAGTGTACTATGTCGAATTTTTAAAAATCCTTATAGGAATTAATTAACGAATGAAATGTAAAATAATTTAAAAACAAATTTGAAATTCATTGCTTTATTCACAATTTTATTCATTACTATTTAATGCAATGGAAGAATATAAAATTCTTTTAGTATTAAAGTGTAGCATATATTATTTAGAATTTTCACTATCACCTGTTAACACTATCTTTTTGTTATACTTTATTACAAAGTTCCTGGATCCATTTGATCCAATTTTTAATACCTTTGCGTGTGTAAACTTTATGATTAGCACTGGATATTGATAAATAATTGTAATTTATGTTATGAGCTTTCCGAGGAAGTTCCCTCGTTAAAAGCACTTTTTAATCTAATTGATACCCTTGATCAAATAATAAAAAATAGATTACTTCTCAGAATTATCCTCGTTTCTGTCTAGATAAAAGAATTTCATTCATGGATTCGCGTTGTTACTAGAAAATCACCGTTTACTTAACTAAATGTAAGAAAAAAAGCAGTTTCAAATTTGTAATTTATCTCAGAACCTTCAGGATTTTATAGTGTATATCGATAGATTTGTTAATTAAAATGTAATTAGTAAGTGAGACATTAATCTATTTACTGTGCGACAAATTATAAAAAAATGTTAGAAGATAGTCTGTGAGTATTTTGCTCACGTGTCATATTGCTGATTAAATCACATTATAAACTAAAAAATCTTTCACTGATATGTGTAAAATATCTTCTATTGCATAATGCTTGGATATAATATTGTTCTTTATTTCATTTATTCTCATACTATATTTTACGATGCATTTCTCCACAACAAAATATTATTGAATATGATATTGACTTAAAGTATCAAGTTATTATTAGGAGATATTTTTTGAATCCTTCCGATTAATCTCTAATTATTTTTAAAAATTTAGATTTGTTAAATGTATTTAAGCATAGGCAATGAGAAAAATGTATAAAGTACTTAAGATCAAAAATTATTTCCTTATTGTAACTTTAGAAATGATGTTGCTAACTATGGCATTCTCATAGAGGCAAAATAGGAAGAATTATTCAATATTAGAGGTTTTCAGAAATGTTTCTTTTTCTTGATGATATATTTTATGTTGAATTATCAAGATACATTAGTTTGAACGCATAAGAGTGTTTAATGAGAAGCCAACGTTTTTTTCTTGCTAAATCTATGTTTTCGTAAATGTTTTTCGTAATAACAAATCATTATAATTTTAATAAAAAACTTTACATTAATCATCATATGATTTTTAAATGTTTAGTATTTTTATTGATTTAGAATATAAATGATTCATTGCAGAAAGGATGAAAACTTCCGGTGCTAATAAAAATTGCTATTTTATTAGATATTTATAGCAAATAAGCTAAAAAACAAGCAGAAAACGTTTGCAAAAAATAATAAAATCTGTTTCTCCGTTTATTTTCAATTTCCATTTGTTGTATAAATATACGCAACTTTTCATTGGATATCAATAGTTTAATTTTTAAGAATAGGTTTCTTTATAGATTAAGAGATGTGTTATTTTTAGAAGTAATCCCAAATCGATACCTAAACGTTATAATCTCAACTTATCGTATCTAGATGTAGAAAATAAAGGGTTATTTTTGAGAAAAATAAAGATTAGGAGAAAAGATGCTTCAGTTTATTTGATCTGTAACCATTAAATGTTTTACTAAGATGAAACTCGGTGTAAATAATTTGGAAAATACATTTGTGCGTAGCATTTTGTTAAAACATGAAAAATAAATTTTTGTTTTGTCAAACATATATAAATTCATTTTTGTAATTCTTATTAGTTTTAGACAAATTTAAAAGTTCCACGTGTTAATTATTGTAATAAAATGAATGAGAAATATTTGATAAGTCATAAAAATCATCTGAATACTATAAAATTGATATTCGTTATTAAAAATTTGGCAATAAAAATTGAAGGAAATAATTGCAAATATTTTTAGTGAAAATTTATTTAAAAATAAACATAACAAAAGAAAATACTATACGTATTGCCTGAAAAATGTGTTCGACACATTTTGACAATGAATAAATAATTCATGAAATGAAAAAAATGAATTTAAATTCATAACATTCATACATAAAATGTTCAATAAATTCAAAATGTTTTATGATCCTTGTCAGTGGACATAAACGTGTGCGTTAATCCCATGTTCTTCCACATGGGTCTTTTATTTCATGGTAATTACCAAGATGGTAATCAAGTTGGATCATTTTTCTGGCAAGGATGCTGGCATTTATGGAGGATATTGTGACTGAAATAATTGTTTTTGATTCATAAATAACTGACAATTCCTTTCAATAAGAGATTTTACAAATTCTGAAAGTGAAAAGACCAGTGGTGTTGTATCATGTGATTTGATGACAAACGAAATGAACCATTTCATCTTATCCATCTTTCCAGGAAATGCTCATCCAATGAACAACGAAGGATGATATTCCAATAGGAGTTACCATTACTCTCTATTTCAGATCAAGTAAAGCAACATATTGAAGGAAATATCGAAAGAAAACATCAAACGTTAACATAAAATTGAATTCAAATTTGGCAAAAAGAAAAACAAATTATTAATAACGCATTCAGGTGATATTCATAAACAAAATGAGAAAATGTGAAAGTCAATAAAAGGGACAGATGATATGTACAAAAAAATGATATTCAAATCATAAAAGGAAATATTCTATGGTATTCATAACTATAAATGAAAGTATGAGTTATGCGGCATATAAATACAACATGTTTGTGTATATCTTCATTAGTTATTGAATTCTTAAAAAGAAAAATATATCCAATACTTTAGAGATATTTTGTGTTTTCTTTTTCTTCTCATTAATAAAATTTCAGAATATTTAAAAAAATTTATTCCAATTTTAGGAATTAAAATCAATTGTTATCGTTAAAATAATGCATTTAGTCTTTTATGATCATGTAAATTAATTAATCAATATTACTATTAATTGAAATAAAAAGATAGATGTGTGAATAACGCAACGAAATAAGGTGAAAAATTAATTAAAACACTACCATATGATTCCATATGAGGAAGTATTACTACACCAGATCCACAAGCTCCTCAATTCTCATAATATAAAGAAAATATTGGGGATTCTTAAGGAAATCCCCCTTTTATCAATTTCAGACACAAAAGAAGGTATTCGGCTTTAGCCTGGTTAAAACCACCTTTTACAACAAGCAGGATAAAGCTCCAGAATTACTAAAATTTATTTAAAGTTTGAAAAAAAATGCAAGTTTTTTAATGAATTTTTATAGTAAGTTTATCTCAGAAACCACTGAATTACAATTATTATAATTACACTTAAATTTACAATTGGAATGGTTTTAAATGAAGCAAAGTCGTTCAAACAAAAAACTTTCTAATGTTTAAGCATTTGTCAATCTCAAATTCAAAGATCTAAAAAAATATAATCCAAATCTAATAGTTTGATATTGTTATGGTAATCTGCTTGATTCTAAAATTAAATCTTGTTCCACTCAAACAGTATTCAAAGAAATTGAACTATAACAAACTTTCCTAGTAAGAAATTTCTGTTTTAATAAGATACAAGTAACACATATATTAATTTAGAAAAAAAAAACATAGAAGTAGTTTGGATTTAGAGCTGTAGTTCATAAAAACAATCGAGATTTCTTAAACAAATTTTTATTCATGACTAACCAATTGCATTTGCTATAAATATCATTCTTGTAAAATTTAAAGATCTCTAACATTAAAAGACCCAATTTAAATTGTAGAATCCTGTTTAATTAGCCCTTGTGTGTGCAAAAAATGATTAGTAAGAGAAAAATAAACCAAACCAAACCATTTTGCGAAATTAAAATATTAAAGATTTTATTTTGTAAGATAAATTTCTCATTTTGACAATTAAGTCAAATATTTTTTATATTTCTTAAAATACTTATATAATGTGTAAAAAGTATTCTCTCAATAATATATTCTCATTTAGCAAATATTTTACAAGTCACCTACCTACATTACTTGTGTATTTGAAAATTGATGATAACTATGATTAATAAGTTTTAATGATTAATAAGTGTAATATCAGTTTCAAGATCAGAGTTTGTGCAAAAATGTTTGAATTTATTGAAATGGAAGAAATATATATATAAAAGAACTTGATCTCTCTCTCTCTCTACTAAAATGCGTATTTTCTACATTTGTAATGAATGAAAAATTATAAAATATAATTTGGATGAAGCAATTTATTTTTTTAAAATACAAATAATCTTAGAATTTATAAGGAAATTGAGCAAATAATCAATTGCAAAATTTTCCCTCTATATAAATAATGCTTAACTTTCTTATTATAAATTCTAATCTGTGAAGAATATTTGACAATATTTATTCAAATTAGGATACATTTATCTAAAGATATATTTAGAAAAATTGCAAGATTATTTTATTTAAATGGTGTTTAGAAATTTTATATGGAAATCATATATTCTTAACTTGATTACTAGAAACTAATAAAATTGCAACTTTATTTAAACTTTAATTAATATATTATGTAACTTCCATGCTTTAAATCATAAGTTTTAGGGCGGCATTTTCTTATTTCCCTGATGTGTGTAACCACAGAACATAAGTTTTATTTTTATAATTTTTATTAATAATAATGACTCGTTACTATTTCTTGTCTATATATATATATATATATATATATATATATATATATATATATATATATATTTAGTTGAATTATAAATCCTAAAATAATATAAAAATAAAAACCAGATATTAAAAATATATATAAATTTTAATGCATTTAATGATTACATAAAAACATATTTCACAATTTCGTTAGAAATTTCAAAGCATTTTGGATAAAACATGAGAAAAAATGCATTCTAGAAATTATTTTTTTAGGACCAATTTAAAAGATATTTAAATTTTTTTAAATTAAATTTTCTATATCAAGTTCTTAGCAAAAATGTCTGAGTTAAACAAGTTTAAAGCATGAAAAACATTATGATGAAACACGCAAAATTATATTTTTCTAGCCTGCTGTTTCACACACACACACACATATCAAGTTAAAGGAACACATGAAAAATAAAATATTCGTTAGCGTTTTTTGACTTACTTTTTTCTTTGGCACTAAAGAATATGTTGATTACTTGTGAAAATTCTGTAAATTGAAGATTAATTTTGTTATCACATCGTTGATAACACAGTTTTCTTCCCAATATTTTAGACGGGCTTTGTGATATTAAGAATATGCATGTATTCTTAAATCCAGAATAGTTCATACATCTTGTTTATCATTATTTTTGATTAAGTTGTTTAAGAATGAGATGTTGTTATGTTTTACAAGTTTTAAATATTATCGATATGTGTTATTATTAATTTTGCATATGTTCCAATTATAAATATAAATTTATTCATTGATTTTTGATAGTAAAATATTTATTAATCATTAGGAAAAATATTTCGTTTCAAATTTTTAAAGTGTCTTCATAAAACTTGAATCCATTTCAAGATTTCATTTTATACGGTTCTTCTAAAAATATTGAAGCTGAGTTTCCATATATTTCTCAAAAAATCTTCATTCAATGTCATATATAATTCAGAGAATAAAAAATAATTTTTAAATTGCTAGAATTTATGTTTGCAGAAGAATAATTATTCAGAGGTAAAGTAAGCAGAAATGACGATATTTGTAACGAGATAATTTGTGTTTAAGATGGATACAGAAAAATATTCACAAAATATATTGTTTTAGTATTTTAAAATTATATTGTAGTTTTAAGAATAATTAATTCTGCTAAATAAAATAAACTTATAACTAAAAATGAATCAATTTTACTTAAAAAAAGAAACAATGCTCATTTGCTTTTAATTTGATATTGCGTTTTTATTTTTAACCATCAAATGGCGATTCCCGTCAGATAATATAATGCATTTCAATATTTATACACATTTCCAAATGTTAGCTAAAAAGTATTGCTTATTTACTTGATATTATAACTTAAAACCAAAATTTAGAAAATAGTTTTAAACATGTATCTGTATTTAAAATACCATCATATATATATATATATTTGAATAAGTATTTGATAATACAGTAATTTTTAAATGAATTCAAAATCTAATCTTAACAATGCATAATATTTTATAAATATACTTAAACTAGAGAAAAAGAATAAAATTTAGTAGAAAAAACATTTAAAAGGCATAGTTGTCAAATTTTAAGGCCTTAAAATCGAGTTTTTAAAGATCGATTACAGAATCTCACTAAACAATGATTAGAAAGTAGAATATTACTCAGTAAAATTTTATTACAAGAATATATATTAAACACACATGAAATGACTTCAAATACACACATTTAATACTATCAATAATCAGTGAAATGCTTATAGAAATATTAATGAAAATTGTCTAATCTAATGACTAATTTTTAATGAAAAACTATCAAACTGCACTCTTTTGCAAAAAGATTGAAGCACCAAGAAAATGCTTAGTAAAATTAAATATGTGTATGGCTTATATATAGATTATAATAAAAATAACAAATCCATTAGGCACATTCACGGCTCACTATGAGAACTTCAACGCTCAAATTAGAAGTTAGTAGAATCACCCCTGAGGGCGATACATGCTTGTATACACCTTGGTAAAAAGTGATATAGGCTTTTAATGTCATCCTGCTAGACATTCACAGTTATTGCTTTAAGTCCAAAATATTTTGCGATACTCTAATCAAGTGGCTTGCCTTGCTCTAGACATGCTCGATTGGGGAGGAGTCTAGTGATCTTACTGGACAAAGAAAAATATTAATAGTACTAAGGTTAACCATAGGTATGATATAGGTATAGGGCTTGGAATTACCTAATTGAAAGCTGTTACCTGAATGACGTTCCATAAAGGGTAATAAAACCAACCGAAGGATGGTATCAAAATATCTTTGAGCTGTTAAAGATGTCTGAAGGAGGACTAGATATAACTAGATATCATTTGAAATAGCATCTTTTCCATCACACTAGGGGTTACGGCTGCATAATTTTGTAAATCTAAATCAGTCTGACTGAGATTACTTGAGCTGCCCCGCCAGTCACGAACACGATGATCATTTTACTTAAGAGTAAAGTGGGATTTATCGTTGAAAAATAAGCAATGACTGTCTGACGGTAAACATGATGATTGGCTGCGACATCACGCCAGATGATTCTGCCGATGTTGTGTGGTCAAAGGCAGACGTCTTAAAGACCACTGTGAGCTAGACACCACCTCAGTAAAGCGTCATGGAATCGTGGATAATAGCGTGAGGGTATGAAATAGATTGTAGTATATAGGATAGTATACAATGTTACCGCGTTGAAGTAGTAATAATTTGAAAATAAATCTGCTACTTTTAACTCATAGCTTCATTAATATCATTGGAGTAGAGTCAAGGCCGTTGAACTACATCCAACCTTGCTTTGCATTTGTATACTCAGGTAGCCTTTTTTCGTCGATAAAGTCCTTCGCAAAACCCATTATTGTTTCATGTTATTATACAGATTATATTAATCTCTTCTAAATGTAACTAACATAAATATTACAAATATATTTACTTTTAATATATTTCAAGGTTTAGGTAAAGTTTTACAGCTTCCAGATATTAGAATGAAACTTTTATATTTGCTGAAATTTTTTTTCTTTTAATTAGAAATTGAAATTTTTATATAATTAAATGATTATTTTGAAAGATTATTTATCAAGAATTTAATTTCAGTGGGAAATCAAAAATATCTAAGTAGTAAGTAAGTAAAATATCTAATAAATTTTAAAAATTTGTGTGCTTATATATTTGTATCATCTCAAGTTGCAAGAATGTGGAAAATAAAACAATAATGTGTCTACGAATAAGTTTATTTCAATAAAATTTATCGAATTTTCTTCTTTCTAGATATTATTTGTATGTTTGCAAATTACAATTATAAATAAATAAGAAGAGAAGTTTCAATTTTAATAAATTATCCAGCTGATATAAATAACATTTAGGGTATTTATGAGTAAACAATAATAAAACATAGTGAATCTGTCATTAATACTGTAATATTAGGGCAAATGATATTCCATAGTTAAATTTCCTTTTACAAACTTTAATAAAAATTTAAGAGCAACTAAATAGCTAATTATAATGATTTCCGTTATGATGCCTTAAGATAAATTTTTTTTATCTCAGCGTGCTGAATATAATCAAAAAATGAATATTCCTAAATAAGTATTGAAGAACAATTTGTTCATTACAAGAGACTGATATACCTGCAACTATCAATAAAAATTTCATGGACGACTGTGATTTGTTATATCATGAATGATGAATGTTATTTTCTTATTAGGTGCACGAGCTTCCGTATACTTGGTATTTCTGTCACAAAAGAATAGTTAGCTAGCTTTTTTATCTTCTTATTGTTAGAGAAAAGAACTAAATATTCAGATGTTTTTTTATTCAATTTCTTTCGGAAATAAGATTTTCATGAAATACTTAGAAAAATAATTTTTTAAAATTCAGATTCATGAATATAAGTATTTTTCATTTGAATTTGATTAAGATTGAATTGTAACACTTTGACTCATTGAACGTATAAATGATAAAATGATTTTTTTTGTATTACAATGAATTAGAGTAGCAGAAGAATTTAAAATTTAACTATAAGGAATTGTTTCAAGGAAATATAATTTCACTTATATTGCGTTACGAGTGGAACAGTTTTATTTTAATTGCTCATAAAATTATATCACTCATTCAGGGAAGAATACAGGAAATGATTTTATGTATTCTGTAAACTTGGGAATCTTAATCAGAATTATAATTACTACCCGATGATGGAAAAGTTTAAAAAAATAGGTTTTGAGTTAGAAATATTTTGAAATATATTAGAAATTAAGAAAATGTCTGAGAAATTGAAGATTTGAGATTTTATTTTTTTTAAGGAATGAGATTATTGTAAGTTTCCTTTGCTTAACCTCAATTTATTATTAATTGGAGGTATGAAATAAACAAGAATATATTTTAAATTCGCGTGGCCAAAATTTATTTTATAACTGGGAAGTACAATTTATGAAAAGTCACAAATTCTTAGATTCTGGTACAATTTGTGACATTAATATTACACTTAAAATTGAATACTAAATCACAAAAATAAATTTCATTGTGAATCCAAAACTTGAAGTAAATGGAAAATTCGCCAATATATACAATAATAAATTGTTGCAGGATCAAAAAGATGTTCTTATGTCTAGTTTACGGTTCATAAAATAATGTTCACACATATGCACATGTCATAAAAATAATAAATTGTTCGGTTGGTCGAATATTTCAACCTTACCTTATCCACGCAATCTTTTTTGAATAATAATAGTCGGGAAATTTTAAAAAAATAGTACATCATGCTGAAATATTTTGACTTATTTGCCAACCTCAATGATAAAGCACACATTTACTTCACTGTCATTACCACTTCTTTCACTTCCCTAATGTGATTTTTTCATCAGTTCACATTCCAATACATTAACTTAACAAAGTGAGACATTATATAAATGATACATAAAATCAGAAATCTTTTCATGATCATTAAAAAACATACTTAACTGATTGAAGAATTTATTCAACAGAAAACAGCTTTAATGCTAAAGTATGTATTTAAGTTTAAAGGAGAACTTAAGAAAAATCAGCAGAATCTGTTTATTTAGAATAGTTTAATTATGTTACGTACATTTTTCTGATCTGTCTTTACAAAAAGGAAGAATTTCTTGCCTTACTCAATTTCTTATTTTGAAAGAAGATTATTATGAAAGAAATTTAAATTCTTGACTACATGAAATCTAAGACTTAACTGTGAATATATTTAGGAAGCATACATTTAATTTAACTTGAGTCTTTAAGTTGATAAAACAAAAATCATTATTTTTTTCCTTCTTACAAAATTTTGCTAATCAAATATTTTAAAGTACAGATGACTGTATATGCTATGAATAAACAATACTATACACAATTAAATTTTATTATATTAATCATACTTTCACATAGTAGTTGATTATGTTAAAGTATATTTTATTAAAAATAATTTATAGTTATTTAACACAGATATACTTCGATTTCTATTATTATATTTCCATTCTAAGACATACTTATGTATGCATGCATGAATACACTAAAAATTAAGTAAAATTCACAAAATTTATAAAATTATTATATTATAAATAATATTAGCATCGAAAAATGCAATTGTTAACATAAAATACTTTAAATACTGAAAAAGGAAGTTTCAAAATGTTTTGACTTTCAGTTTAGCAAATGAGGAGAGAGCTTCTCTGATTTTAAATTATGTACACAAATATAACTTTAAATGGGGCGAAGTGGTCTTATGATGTTATGGTAGTTTAAGCATTCATTACCAAATGTTCAAAGTTATGCATAGAGTAGATAGCATATATCAAATATATTAAAACAATTTGAAAGAAGTAAGTTTATTATTGATCTTTTTCAGCAGTAGATTAATGCATTAATATACATATTAAGCGTAAAATATGAAAAATATTTTAATATAGTTACTTCAAGGAGTTTGTCATTTCTATTAATATCTTTTAGACGGTATAGTAGATTATATAAGAAATACAAAAGAGTTCTCTAGTTTTACATTTGAGGAAAAAAAATGGCTGAACGCTATTGAAATATTCGATACTATTTACAATGTATCTTGCATATAAACACAGAGAGTGCCAGATATTACTCATGTGTAAAAGTTTAGCTTATCAAAATTTTAATATCTTTAATAATCTTGATGAAATAAAACAGCTTCAACACCAAACAAATTATTTTTTACACCATATTATATTAATTTTGACAACAAAAATAAACCAACACATTAGAAGCCTGAGGTTGTTAAATTTAAAGGAATCTTTTTAAAAACCCGAAAATAATTTTAAAAACCAATAATTCAGTTTCAAATTTGAGATATTACATTACTTGTTCTGGAATAAGTTGTGTAATTCAGAACCTGTAATATACACTCATGTCCATAAATTAAAAATAAGTTCGAATCACACAGAAATTGAACTCTAAAATAAAAATTTCACATATGTGTAGAATTGTCCCACACATCTTGAAGAATAATATGCAAATTACATGAAATCACGAAATAGAGCCTATAGTACGTCACAATAATAAGTTTATAAAAGAGGGGTGTATAAGGAATTGCGGCAAAGATGTAAAATTTTTCAAAAAAGCCTTAAAGGCCTTTCAGTGCAATAACCGCATAGTTATGGTACAAAAGGAGCATTTGGATGATGTTTTACGTGGTAGAATTATCGGTCGTCTGGAATGTGGACGTACACAGTTGAAAGTATCTGAGGAACTTGGAATCGCACAGAGTGTCATCTCCAGGCTTTGCAACGGTTCCAGGATGATGGTAATCTGACTAGACGTTGCAGCACAGGTCGCCTTCGAGTTACAATGCCGAATGAGGACCGATATTTGGCAGCTACTGCCAAAGAACAGAGAAGTACAGACGGAGCACAACATCAGACCTGTCTCGTCAACTCTCTTTAGCTACCGGCACGACAGTTTCAAGGCAGATCGTGTACAGACGCTAAGGACACATCGGTCTATATGCTCGTAGGCCTGTCCACTTACCGCAAATCACTGTCCCCTGCTTTTAGCCTAGAGTAGAGAATGGACACTCCAACAGTGATCTTGTGTGATGTTTTCTGAACAGTCCAGATTTAGCTTTCAGTTAGATTCTTGGCGGATTTTCATATTGAGAGGCGCAGGTACCCGTTACCACTAAGAGAACACCATATAGCTACAGCGTTATGGTGGTGCAGGATTGTTCGTTTGGGGAGGAATTATTCTGGGTTCCAGAACTCAGCTACGTGTTCAGAATGTAACCATGACAAGCCACATCTACGAAATGTCATTCTGGAACAACGTGGACGTTTGTTTCGGGGTGCCATGGGTGCAGAATTTCTGTTTATGGATGACAACGCATGTCCTCACCGTGCAAACATGGTACACGAATGCATTCAATCGTAGGATATCACCTGTATGGATTGGCCAGCATACTCATCGGACTTCAATCAAATAGAACATGTGTGGGATATGCTTGGCCGATGAATAGCATTCCGTCAACACCGTCCCACTTGTCTACCAGAACTTTGGAGAGCAATGCTTGATGAGTGGTATAATTTCCCCCAGGATCAGAATTTGATACTCAGCATGCCTAGGCATTGCATGGCCTGTATTGCATCGTTTCGGGGGGCATACTATGCATTTACCAATATACCAACCATGTTATATTGGTTTTTGTAAATAAGTTCTTTTTTAAAAATTTGCTCCAAGGAGTAAAATTCGCAATTTTTGTTATTGATGTCAAACATATAGCAGTGTTTAATAAATAGACTTTACAAATAAGTCACAATTGTTTTGCTTCTGTCTGTTTCTTTGCCTAAACTTGCATTATCCTTAATTTTTGTGGGCACGAGTATATTATAGCAGTAAATTGCACTGCTGGATGAGTGATACTTATTTTTTTAAGATAAGTAGAGAGATGAAGATAAGATACACTTTTAATCAAACATTATTTTTAAAATTTTTGCATTTTTTCCATAAAATGTGATAAACTAGAACTGATCAATGAGAGAGAGAGAAGAGATTTTATGAATATAATTATTTACTTTTAAATATTAAATATTCAGCTCTATAAATTCAATTTTACGTATCTAGATTGATCCATTTTCAATCAAAACAGAGGTTTAAATATTCTTATAAAATCTTGGACCTTAAACTCGATGAAATTATTTATGGTATTTTATAATATTTTATCTAAGTTATTGTAACCATTTTAAGTCTATTTTGTATTGTGTCTCATAAAATTTACATTTCAAATAAAATCTAGAATATTCAATTTAAGTTTGAGAGAAAAATTTTTATAAATTGTTTTATTTACGCGTTCAGTTTAAATTCAATTCTTGATTCTAATTTATAGAGTATATAGAAAAAATATTTTTCTACTTTCATGTCACATAAAATTCAAAAAATAACTTTTTTTAATTAATAATCCAAATCCAATATAAAAATTATGAACAAATATATGAGGATTTTTTGATTAAACTTCGTTTTCAGATTTAGGTATAGCATTTCTCTTTTTACAAAAATGAATATTTATTTTGCCTCTTCATTGAACATTATATACATTTTTATTTATTTTTTAAATGTTTATGTATGTAAAATATTATTGTATCATTAAAATTAATATATTTAAGAAAAAAATGTTCCTTTTATATAAAAATAACAGCACTTTTTTTAATGACTGAAATACAAGACATTTTGAAAAACACATATGACTATACACATATGAAATTATTTTGACAAACACATATTATATAGAAGGGAAGGAAATAAAAACTGATTTGAAAGGGTTTTAGAATTTTGAAAACTCTGTCTATGTAAATAAAATTGTTAGTGTGTTTTTCCAAAGAATTTTTGTCCAGGTTTAAACTGAGAACGTCTGTAAAAAGCAGAATGAAATGTGTATAAGTTTGTCTTCATCTCCCTTACTTGAAACCTAATTTTCATTTCAAAATTTTGACTACATTTTTTATATTTAATTTAAAACATAGTTAATGCTGATTTGAATTCTTTATTAAGTTGTATAATCAGAGATGTAATTAATTTAAATTTCGCTATATTCCTATCTAGAAAACTTCTCGCTTCAGAAATGGAAAGATTCTTTTCCCTCTTTAAAATCTGTCAACTGTGCGTAACCACGGAAAGAAATGTAAAAATATTTGAGGCATTAGATCTTCCTCTATTCCTACATTCCCAAAGAGTGTTTTTAAATATATATATATATATATTTATTTAATATTATTTTTCAATGATTTTTAAAAAACAATTGTATTCGAATATTCCATCGTCTTTTTTCAATACTACATCTGAAGGAGATGAATCAGAAAGCGCATGAAAAGCACTTCTAGTTCAATATTCAATTACTTTGTAACTAAAAGGAATTTTCAAACATTTCACATACATTTGACTTGATTTTTATCTGATCTATAAGTAGCCCATTAAAACTGGTTTAAACTTGTTCTAGATTACGAATTTTTTACTGGAATACAATTACCACGGATGTAATAGTCTGTAGAAAATTTTTTCTCCTTTCATGTCAAAATTGAGAGTGAATCTTAGAGCGGTCCCATCTATCGGAGGATTTTAGAGTAAAATATTACTTTCACTTTCTTGGGACTCTGATTAAACGACTGATGCACCCTATTGATTTAAACTCGCATAGCCAAATTCATAGCGAGCTTGGCTTGTTCAAGTGTCATAAGTAATAACAACAACAAACATTTTCTGCCACTGCTTTGTAGTACACATATTTCATTGGAAGATATTGTCTTCTAGTATAGTAATGAGACATTATTCAACCCTTAGTTTGTAGAATTAAACTATTGATGTAACAGTATTTTAAAGACGCATTAAAAATGTACAAGTTAATCGCCAAATTCGTACACCTTTTTTGTTAAAGCAACGCAAAGATTACCTAAACTTATCAAAAACGGATACTAGGAAAAAGCAAAATACTTTCTTCATACAAATGCTAAAATTAAGCAAGTGCTAAAATTTATCCAAAATAAAAAAAACACAAGGACAATTAAGAAACATGTATGTGTAATTCTAAGGAATCTCGTTAAAATTCAGTACAGGAACTATTGTAACATTTAAGATAAAAAATTTAATGGTATAATAAAACTAAGAAAGGAAAAGCTGAATTTGAAGAAGACACTGATATTTAAATACCAATATTTTGAATATTTTTTTAATTTTTCGAAACTTTTAATGTCAAATAATTCTATTTTCGTAAAAAAAAAAAAACCTTTATGAGCATAATATTTTTCTTAACAACTGCATAGGAACTAAAATTTGCAATTCCCAGTTGTTGCACAGAAAATTAAAAAAAAATTTATAATTAAATGGAAATCAATTAATAATCTGTAGGAAAATTAGTAAACTAATTAGAAAAATTCAAAATGGGAGTTTTTTACATTAATATTTAAAATTGTTTTCATTCCTAAAATTTATTTCTTCCTAAAATATTGACGCTTTTGTAATTACAGAAAGCAATGAATTACCAATCATCATATTCATCTATATTAAGAAAGAAAATTTATATCGTATCATTTAAGCATTTCCTCACCTTTAATTATCTTCTTATTTTTACTGCAATTTATCTAATGAGACTTTTATCAAAAAAAAACATATGAATCAATGTTTTAATCTGGACTAATTATTTTCATAATGTACTTATCATCGACTAGCTTAAAGAAAAGTACACTGATTTATAAGCAAAAAATAAATCTCCACGTATGATTTAGTACATGTCAAACCTAGTTCCTTCAGGCCATTTGTCGATGCAGTAACTAATAAAGAAAATCACGTTCTTCCTTATAATAAAACATAATTGAACTCGCCTTTGTCATAAAAAAGACATTTCTACACCATTAGCATCAATAATGTTATCTGAAGAAATGTTCGTCAGGGAAAAGAGTTTTTTGCTTATGAAATATGAAGCATAAGATGTTTTCTTTATTCAGGCAAATAGGAGATTTTACTTTATGCACGATAAAAAATTAATTATATAAAAATTATCCTTTTTCTCTCGAATTATATTAAGGATATAAGAAATTAATTTTAACTTTTTGCCTCAAGAGACACGCTTTGCATGATATGCATATATATATATATATATATATATATATATATATATATATATATATATATATATATATATATATATATATATATATATATATATATATTAGCTAATTTATATAGTATTACATACAAGTTGGTTTCTTTTAAATTAATTTAACTATATTTGATACATATCTCAAATTTAGGAATGATTGGAATTTATCTACTTTTTATTTATACTAAAAATTTTAAAATTATAGAAATGTAGTTTTTTAAATTTAAAGAGAATTTAATTTTTCTGTCAATTTTACATAAATGTAATTAATCAATTATGCATAGTATTTATAATATAATTACAATCTTGTCACTTATTTTTGAATATTAGAATTTTTATGAAATTGAAACATCTCAAGTGATTTATAAAAACAAACTAGAAACAAGGGAAAATTTTTCTTGAGGAAATAAAATATTTTCCTAATTTCAATAGTTTTGATTATCAAAGAAATTACTTTTATCAGAACGTAACTGATATTATACAATAAAGGCCACAAAAATATATTGATATGATTCGTGAGACTAATGGACAATATGTAGGTTAGGTCATATCTTGGAGGGGAACAAGTTGGGCAACAGCCAAATGAATCCTTAATTATTTGGATGAAAGTGATATTAAATCAAGGAAGTGATATAAACAACATTATAAATGAATCAAATGCTCTACATGTAAAATTCAAAGTAACTAAAATTTTCTGAATTATTAAATTATTAGATATTTCTTAGCATTTAAATTCGCAATGTAATTCTGAAATTTAAATTTATGGGTATTAAGTAATAATAGAAAAGTAATTAAAAGTCACTAAAATAAATTAATATATAAAAAACGAATAAGCCTGCAATAAGAATCAAAACACAAATGAAAATCTAAACAAATATTATTTATTATTCACATTTTTCATCCTAATCAATGCACATTACAGTAAAAATGATAAGATTTCCCTTTAGACTAAAGCTCATTATAGTAGATAAATTTAAATAAAAAAGAGATAATTTTATATGAAATATGATTAAATTATTATTTTAAGTCTTAAAAGTTGGTGTATAATTCATTTACAGCAACAGCTTACTTCAATTTCATTTTGGTTTTGAGTAAATAATTTTATTTTAAAAATGTATTTTGATCTAAATATTAAAGTTAAATAATGGAAATATACATTTACCAATGTTAATATCTTTATAAATTATTTACCTTTCAGCAAGTTAGTTTTTAAATATTCTGCAATTTATAAATGATAATTGAATTATGCAAAAATATGTTTTTTGTTATGTATGCAAGAATATGTTTTATGTTATATATGCAAGAATATATGTCACAATAAAACGAATTGTATTGCCCCAACACCTAGGTTTCTTTAGACACCAAAAAAATAATTTTTTTTGATGTAGCGTTAAAACTATGTAAGAATTTAAGATATTATAGACAAAAAAATTTAAAAATGTTTTGAATTTTTTAAAATATATATTTGTATTTTCCTAAATATGTTTGTTTTTGTGCATAAATACTTAAGATTTTTGCAAGATTGTTTTGCCTTTTTCAATAATAATAAAAAATAATAACATTTTTGTGATATAATGCATGAGAAAATATTGTTAACAAATTTAATGAAAATGTACTTTCACTAGAAAACGGTATTTTAAATAAAATATAATTACAAATAACCATTTTATTCTTCGAATGCTTCACAAGATATTATTAGGTTCTTTTCAAGGCATTCAACAAATCGCTTAGGTTCTTAAATGTACAAAAACGTTTGATCAGAAATTTGCATATAATTGAATTTATATTTTCAGAAACTATACACATTAGTTAATTTCTTGCTTAAGAATATGTATCAAAAACTCACACTATAAAGATTAATTGATAGAACCTAAAATTTACACAAGTAGAATATTAATTAAAAATCAATTGTATATAATCCCATTTTTAGAAAGATAAATAAGTATTTGATAATCCGTAATGTCAAAAACCATTAAGTTTTAAAAATGGAAATAATCAAATTTCAGTTTTTAAAACAAAACTCTTAATTAAAAATATGCATTAAAGTTTTTTTTTATCACTTTTATCGAAAGAAAAGAATGAACAAAAAATCTATGATTTCATGTAAATTTTTTTGTTGAATAAACAGGAAGTTCGTATAGCTGATACATCAAACAGCTTGTCGTATTGATTGCTGTAACATCTGGTGATAGATATATCACTCTGTATTCAATATAAAAATGCTTTTTTATAAAAAAAATATAAAAAATTATCTAAAATGATAACGTATTATTTTTAACTTTTTCGAAAGAATTCGATGTCTTTCATTAAATTTAAAATTACAAAATTTTTATAATAAAAATGTATAATCTATATTTGAAGTTAAACCTTATATATGATTAATTTAAGCTGTTAAATGCTAACAATTATAAAAATTTTTTTTGTCCACAGATATATGTAAGTTTTTAAAGTAACGTAGATCATTTATTGTTTTACAACAAAAATGTACTATTATAAGATTAAATTTTATTTTGGACCAGCTTATATGTTGTTTTAAAAATACTTTTACATTTTTAATTTCAATATTTATAATTAAAGCAAACTTTTTGCTTAGAATGTTTGAATTAAAATAATTATATTTCTGTTTATCTATATCTATATTACTGTAAATAGAAGAATACAAATAAATAAGGCTTAGGTAAATTTTTAAACGGAAGCACATACTTTCTAACTATTAATTGCAAACTCTTTATTTTATAATTTGTATTAAATATTCTCTAAAATTAAGGATATGCAAAATTTACGTTAAATAGAATTAAAAAATAATAAGGATGCTAAAAAAAATATTTTACAATGGGACCGCAATGCACAATGATGTGAAATGAAAAAGAACGGTAATGTTACCTTGAATGCTAATGGATGTACACATAAATTGCGTAAATTGAGATTTAATGTAATTAAAGTACACATTTCTATTTTATAGGATGTTCATTTGAAAATGAGAGGAAAAAATCATAATTCTTTTCGTTAAAATATTTAATTTAAATAAAAAACTCTTTCATTTTTTCACAATTTTTGAAAAAAAATGTAGAAATTAATAAATCAAAATACTTGTGTAGATAATCGTAACATATTTAAAGCAATGATGTACATATGTTTGTAATGTGTATAATGCATAAACAGTTTTGTGAAGGAAAAATTAAGAATTCTTTTATATTCTATGTTTTTAAGAATGTAGTATGTAATTTTTCAATTGGGAAATATTAAATTTAAAATGAAAGGACAATCGTGATTTGTTTTATAAAAAGTGCAAAATTTAAAAATGCAAGAATATAAGTATTAAAAGAATTAATAAATGTATTGTAAATTTGAAGATTACTGTTCGGACATAAATTTTATGCATTGTTATCTGTTATTACTTATGGATACAGTACTTATTGTGTACTAGTAATTAGTAACTTATTAGATTTAAAACATATTTTAATCCATGTTCTTGTCTTTATTCGAATAATTCTGGAATACCAAGGTACACATGATGGGAAGTAATTGTAAATATCATAAAAATTGTTGTATATTCATGATTAAAAATAAAAATATTACATAAACAAAGATATTCTTTTAATTCTTTTATGAATGCAATGAATTTTGAATGGGCAATGAATTTCCTTTACTTGTTAAGTTTAGTTTTAATGGCATTTCATCTAATTTTTAATGTATTAATTATGAAAAGAAATTTTTACAATTAATATATTTACATTATTTAAATATTCAAATAGATTTTATCTGTGGAAATTTTAGATAAATGAGCATAATAAATAATAATAAATCACTCAAAATTAATAATAATTCATATTAAATTAAATATTTTTGTAAATGTAAAGTAGAAAGCCATATAAATTATCTTAATTTATATATTTTTATTATCTTGTTAAATTTATATTTTTAAGTATTGATTATAAAAAAAGAAATTTTTGTAATTAAATTTGAAAGAAATTTCTGATTCCTTTATTGTTATTTTTACTGAAAGGCTTTCTCTTAAGGTTTATAAAATAAGATGAACTTTTAAATAGATCTAATATCAAAGTGACGTAAAGATAAACTAATTTAAGCATAATTCTTAATAAAGCAACTTTTTTATGGATTTTTCTGATTATTTGATGTTTTGTGAGTATATTTTTATAGGATAGGACAATACATTAACTATTAACTGCCTTCATGTAGCAAAATTATTTCCTGCTTATTCAACGTGAACATATTTTTAATAATTATGTTTTATTAGCAACTTTTTACAAAAAAAAATTTGTAATAAGGAATATGTTGTAATTCAAAAACAAAAATTTAATATGTAATTTCACATTATTCGACAACTAATCATCTTGCTTAGTTACATGTCAGATCATGTATAAAGTGTTGCCTAAAAACGTAAAATATTAAATTATAAAGCTAATATGAACTATTTTTGCTGACATTTTGTTTAAATATATTAATAGAATATTTTTGAAGGAACATTAAATGAGTGAATATTATAAATATCACTTATAATTGGTCATAAATCATGTTAATTTATGAATTTTAATAATGTAAAATAGAAAGTCCCATAAAATATCTGTGAGTTATCTTTTGATTAATTTTATAATTCTAGGTAAATATGTGGAGCGTATTGATTGGTTTCAAAATATTTTAGTGCACATCATTATGAGGAGCTCTTTTTTCAAATACATTAGTCAGGCAAAAACATGCAAATGCGATTATTCAAAACTAGATTCCTCTACAAATATATTTATTCTGACAGAAATAATACAAATGTTTACCAAATAATTTGTAAAAAAATTTAGAAAACCCAACTGCTTCTTCAATAAAAGCATTTCAACTTTTAATGTAAGAGTAAAGTTTATTAATTTTATTTTTTAATAATATGAATAGAAAATTATTTTGCTTTTATAAAATTATTGTAAATGTTAAGTTATGGCAAAATAACATCACAAAACATTTAAATCAATTTAATATATGAAATTATTACGTTTTTCTGTAAATAAGGTAGTTTATTTTTTGAATATTTTTTAAAAAATAGCATACATTTTTTATGCTATTTTTTAAAAAAGAATCAAAAGAAAAACATGCTGGATAAATCAAATTTCAATGATGGAAATACTTAACGACTTAAACATATTTAATATTGGTTTTATTTTTATACCTGATATGCCTTATTTTTCTTCCAAATATGCTAAAATTGGCTAAATTTTCATATTTAGAAAATACGTGTGATATGAAATTCTATGTATCATGAAACAATCTCATTTTTCTTTTCTTAGAAGAATGTTTCATTTTATTATTTATTATCTCCTAAAATAGAGTATTTTATATCACATTGTATATACAGGAAATTTTGATCAGAGTTTTTGACAGAAGAGTATTATTTTATTGAGAGTTTTACTTGTGAGAATATATTTTCATTTCGATTAAAAACAATAATAAAGGGATTATGATAGTCGTGAAATAGAATATGTGAATGTATAAAATATTTTAAAATACATTAATCATTTTTAGAGTATTGGACGGAAAATGGTTGATTATTGACCATTGTATTAATTAATGATAATCTTGAAATTCTAAAATTCTTTGAAGAACCGTTTCACACTCATTTTTGGGAAAACTATTCTAAAGTTCTCAGGAAGGAAATATTTATTGAATTAATTGTCTTTTTCAGCAGTATTAATCATAAATCTGCTGTGTTACAATGTCTGACAGAAGATCAATATCTATATGTCAAAAAGAACAGATTATAAAATTCCTAAAGCAGTTTCCTTTAATGCTTTCTTGGTACAAAGAAACAGTACATATTATAGTCGTGGTATAAGTTTTGTTAGACATTAGACTCATAATTCTTTATATTAAATTACATACGCTATTATAGTCCTCTATTAATCATATTAGCATACATTATTAAATAAAAGCACAACAAACATTATTAGGAAAACATCCAAGAAGCTTGTATTTTATTCAAAAGCTGATGGAAATATTTATGATTTAAGTAGACATTTATGTGTTTTTTCTTTTATTTTAACAAATACCATATTTCCTCAAAAATGATAAATCATTCTATAAGAAAAAGGAATAAATAAATAAATAGAATATTTTGAAATAACAGATTTTTTATCCTAACAAGTGAAAAATATTGGAATTCCTTGTATTAAATTCTATTGTATATGATGAAAACGGAAAATGATAAATATTCTACTTCAAATGATTACTATTAAAATAGAATCAGTTATTAAATGTATGAGAAATATAATTTCATCCTGTTATTTGATCTAAATGTTGAATAAAGCAAAAGATATTCTTGAATTTAAGAATCCAATATTTACTATGCAATTTTGGTAAATCGAAAATAAATGAGTCATTAGAATAAAATTTAATTATAGATTGCTAAACATTATTTTGATGAATATTCTTTCATCATTTTGAAATATGTAGAAAATTTGCGCTTGCAGTAAGAAATCAATACATATTAAAGATTTAGATCCTTATGATATTAATGTAGAAGTGAAACTATAAGTTAAACACTGTTTTTAAAGTTATAAAAATTTATTGAAAACACTATCATAACATAAATTGTATTTACAAAATGTTAAACAATTATATAGTTTATTAAGAATTTTTTCCCATTTAAATTATAAGATATTATTTAATTTTCAATATTTATTAAAACTTGTAATGAACAATTTTATGATAATGTATATCCTAAGTAAAAAATGCGTTCAAATCAGTTAAAAGAAGAAATATAATATATATTCTCAATATTACGTGTTGCAAAACTGCTAACTATCATAATTGAAAATCTTTCATAAATAAAGATTCTATCATATAATATTTATATTATGTCATATAAAGTAGTTAATCTTGACTGTTCACTTAAATGCATGTATGTAAATGTATGTGCAGATTATAAAACTTACAGCACACACGCACGCTCACGCACACGCACGCTCACGAACACTCACGCTCACACACGCACACTCACGCACGCACACGCTCACGCACGCACACGCACGCTCACGCACGCACACGCACGCTCACGAACACACACGCACACACACGCACGCTCACGCACACACACGCACGCTCACGCACACACACGCACGCACGCTCACGCACACACACGCACGCTCACGCACACACGCACGCTCACGCACACACACGCACGCACGCTCACGCACACACGCACGCACGCTCACGCACACACACACACACACACACGCACGCTCACACACACACGCACGCTCACACACACACGCACGCTCACACACGCGCGCTCACGCACACACACACGCACGCTCACGCACACACACACGCACGCTCACGCACACACACACGCACGCTCACGCACACACGCACACGCACGCGCCACCGCACACACACACACGCACGCTACGCACACACACACACACGCACGCTCACGCCACACACACACGCACGCGATCACGCACACACACACACACACGCACACGCCGCACACACACACGCACGCTCACGCACACACACACACACACGCACGCCTCACGCGCACACACACGCGCGCTCACGCACACACACGCACGCTCACGCACACACACGCACGCTCACGCACACACACGCACGCTCACGCACACACACGCACGCTCACGCACACACACGCACGCTCACGCACACACACGCACGCTCACGCACACACCGCCGCACGCTCACGCACACACGCACGCTCACGCACACACACGCACGCTCACGCACACCCACGCGCGATCACGCACACACACGCACGCTCGCGCACACACACGCACGCTCACGCATTACACGCACGCTCACGCGCACACACGCACGCTCACTCACACACACGCACGCTCACGCACACACACGCACGCTCACGCACACACACGCACGCTCACGCACACACACGCACGCACGCTCACGCACACACACGCACGCACGCTCACGCACACACACGCACGCACGCTCACGCACACACACACACACACACACGCACGCTCACACACACACGCACGCTCACGCACACTCACGCACACACACACACGCACGCTCACGCACACACACACACGCACGCTCACGCACACACACACACGCACGCTCACGCACACACACACACATTAAATGTTCTTGTTTGATATGATATATAAATCATAAATATTACTGCTATTTTTAGATATAGATTTGCAAAAAGTGTAAAAAATATACGACAAAGGATCTTATTAAGATTACAGATGTAAACTTAAATGTCTCATAATATTTTTAGAGTGTGTGATAATAATTTATAAAACTATTGCATATATCAATTGTATTTATAAAAAACAATAAAGGATGCTGTTCGATAGAAATATTATATAACTTTCACAATTGCAAAATGATAAATTCATCAAAATCTTAACTTAGTTTTTTAATTATGAGAAATATCAAACTATGAAGCGATGCAAATAAAATGTGGGTTGAATTTAATTCTTATGCTCTTCCCAAAGATTTATTATAATAGCTTTTCCTAAAAATAGTTGAATGGATTAATAGTATAATGAAAGAAATAAATTAAAAGAATGCAGCTATTGTTAAGGAAAATAATTCTTTGAAAAATATTCAATAGAAAACCAATTTAAACAATTGTTTATGAATTAAGAAATCTAGATTTCTTAAATGTATCTTTATTTAAAGGAATTATCCTTTTCAGAAACGAGATAATATTTTAACCTTTGTTTAATATGCCAAAAATAATAAAATAAATTAATTTTATTCCATGAATTGAATGAGGATATTATATTTCCTGTCACTGTGATAGAATAGTGCTTTTATTTCACTAGAGGGACATTGTGACCACGTTCAGTTTTAACGTGCTGCAATCGCCATTAGTGAACAAGATAAATGTTCAGTTAAGTCGGGATTCAAACTCACTATCTTCCGATAATGAGAATAACGCCCTAACCAACCAGGTCAATGCGGTAATAAACAGTGTGTGAAATATAAATATTATTTTACTAAAACTTTATAAATGTTTTACAAGACCATGGAAGATTCATTTGATTGAGTGTAAGAAAGTTCTGCGTTGAAATTCATTGCAGCATTTTTTCATTTCTATACAAACTATTAAAATCTCGATATACTGCAATTAGTATTAAATAACGTTACACGGACAAACGTATTAAATGATGTTTAATAGCTTCATAAAACATTTTGGGAATAAACTAGAGTTAATAGCTTAAGTGTCAACACTGTCGTCTTTGATTTGACAATTCTTAATTTTGACTGTCATTTCGAACGTGAAACGTAGGAATAAAGATTGCAGTTTAAAATGTAGTTTCTGGTTTAATTAAAATTAAATGCAATAAATTGACATAATTTCACAAAAATGAGTCAAGAAGATAAAGAATACATTTGCCATAATATATTTCTGAAAATGTTTGACCTCAAAATTAAAATATATGAATGAAAAATAAAATATATTTATAGTATGCGCTCACACAATATTAGTATATCAGCAGAAATGAATTTAGCTGTATCACAACAATTACGTGACTCAGATGATCTATCTGAGTGAGAATCACACATATATTTATAGAGTTATAATAGTTTTTGAAAAACTTAGAAAAAATCCTTGAATAAGGAAAATTGAATTGAAATTGAA
>CM057820.1:98536515-98556515 GCA_030067965.1 Latrodectus elegans | reverse complement strand
CTCTTTCTATTCATAAAACCAAACCTAGTAATATTTAAAGCATTTAGTAGAAATTTATATGTTTTTAAGAAACATTTTGAATATATAAATTTAATAATTTCTTCAAAAGGTGACATTAATATCCAAAGTAAGTATAAGGATTATAAAAAATAGCTTTTAAACCTCCTTGAGTTTATTGTTGATGTGTAATATTACTTTTAAAGATTTTATTTAAACTATTTAAAATTATTTATATATATATATATATATATATATATATATATATATATATATATATATATATATATATATATATATATATATATATATATATATATATATATATATATATATATACATATATATATTAGTCTGGTTTAAAATCATAATATTCTCAAGAAGAAAAATAATGATACGTAATGTGGGAAAATTACATCTGAGAAACTTTAATATCACTTAGCTACATTATCATGCGAATTTATTCTATTAATTCTCAGTTGAATAATCAGAAACAATATCAGAAATATCAGATTATTGAACAAATTTTTATATTTTTACTGTTGCTTTCTTATTGATAAATATATATATAATTTAGATATAAATTCATGAAATTGCAAAATATTATGAAAATAATTTTCTCGTAACGTAATAGTTAACATTTAGTTAAGTTCTTTTGTATTTGGTTAATTACAAATCGATTTCGTTAAAATGCATTACATTTAACTGAAATTAGAATACCTTTAATTTTAGATAGCAAAATATTTGGAAACATATTTATATAAAACTTAGAAAATCGCTATTCAATATAATTAGATGGTTTTTCAATAGTTTTTGCCTAAAAGTCTAAAAGTTCAAATAATTTGTCTTACAAATTTTAATTTATTATTTTCCCAAGAATACATTTTATTAATATTCAGGAAAATTTGGCTTACATATGAGCATTAACATTTGCCTTTAAGAAGTTGAATACTTTAAATTATCTTAAAATAAGAATGTATCAAAATTAACAATTTATAATAATAATAAATCTGTTTATATGTAAATATGTAAAACCCCATTATTCAAGTTACTTCAGAAATCGTAACACATAAATTAATTCACAAAGATTGTATAGGCATATCTGATATATATATATATATATATATATATATATATATATATATATATATATATATATATATATATATATATATATATATATATATATATATATATATATATATATATATATATATATAGCTCTATTATTTATGTAGCTCTATTATTTATGGATTTTTTTCAAGCTGCTTACTTTTTTAACATTGGTTGCTTAATTTATAATTCTTCTTCAGTGTTGACTGATTTATTTCAGATATTATACATCTATAAAAAATTTATTGCATACATTAAACTTACATGTATATATATATATATATATATATATTTTTTTTATATATATTTTTATATATAAAAAATATATATTTTTATATATATATATTTTTTATACATGTATAATATCTGAAATAAATCAGTCAACACTGAAGAAGAATTATAAATTAAGCAACCAATGTTAAAAAAGTAAGCAGCTTGAAAAAAATCCAAAAATAATAGAGCTACGTGATCATATAAATCAGGAAAATGGCAGATAAAAAATTGTCTGTAAACGCTGAAATACAACCTTATTTGGTGCGTGCACACTCAGCAAATACAGAAGGCTGAGCTGTTAAGGCTGCATCGCCCCATGATCCCATAAGAATAGGGCAATACAAGTGTAATATCAATATTAACATTCTCCTTCACTTGCAATATAAGAGCACTCCTGCACACTGACTTGGAATAATATATCAGGAAAAATTATTTACTCGAGTTTAAGAATAAATTCATCTTTTAAGTAATTGAAATTCGAAAGATAAAATAATTTATTTTAGGTTATGATTTTGTTCCTGTTTAAAAATATTTCAAATGTATATAAGAAATAAAAAAATAAAATGGAAATTTATAAATTGCCTTTGAAATTAGTATAAATAATCTATTACATTTTCGACCAGTCATATCCATTATGTATTATTTTTTAAAATTTCATATTCAATGAAATAAGAATTTTCTCAAAATAGTATCTTTATAGATTTTCATATTAAAATTTATTTAAACCGTTTTTTGAAATTTATTTAAAGCAATATTATCATGAAAATGAAGGATATAATTTTCTTATTATTAAACTATTTTTAATTAAAAAATAATTTCCTTAAAAAACTATATAATCATAATTAACCAAAATATATATTGAAACTAATAATAAGTATTTCAACCTTTCAATCTTTAAAATATTTTTCTATAAAATTGTAATACAAATTAAACTCGTTGTAAACAATCTATAATAATATGTTTTACTACTACTATATGTGAAAATTGCTATAATTTAAGGATATCTTTAAAATAAATACATGAAATAAATAATTTAATGAAGACAAGAATTAAAGCAAAACTCACAATTATACCAAAGAACTTTGACATGATTATTAAAAATTTAAATAATAACTTGCATATATTTATTTCGCGACTTGAAATTTTATAAAACTGATTTATAGAAAAAAGAATTTTAATTTGGATTGAATGAATATGTATACAAAATTAAAAATTGTTCGCAAAATCAAAAACCTTAATATTTTCCTAGATTAATCTTTTTATATCTCTTCACAAATAATATTACATTACTTAATAGTTATAACGAAATTGGTCAGATCAAAAAACTTTGCATAATATTACTTAAACAACACTTCAGAAATCTTTGCAAAAATTAACAAAGTGTATCTATAATAATGCATTTTATGTTATTTCCTTATGATATTTTATTTTCTAGAATAATTATTATTTAACATATTACACTAACTTAATTTTAAATACATAAATTGGAAAATTTAATTTTGCTACATAACATAAAACAAAGCTATGACAGTCATTATCTTTATCTGAAACTTTATTTATACAAATCTAATATGAAACCAAAGATAAAAATAAAATTATTAATAATGAAAGACCAAGATAGATTTATGTAAATTGATTGTTTTTAGAAATGTGTAAAATAAGATCAATCGTGAAGTAGATATTTATAAATTTTATATGAAACCTTTTATAATGAAAAGGCCTCTAATAACTCTTTAAAAGGAGCATAAAATATTTACTTTATTTGTGTAAACCACTTTCTTTCAACTTTAGATGTGTGAGAAGATTTTTAATGGTTCTTTAATGTAAAGTTCAAACCTCTTGAAGAATAACCATCGCTATAACAACTGTTATTTTAATAATTCTTTACATATTTTAGATTTTATATTTCTTAAAATCAGTATGAAATCAGTTTTTTCACTTTCAGAAATTTTACCTGTAAACATAACTTTAACTCCCTTGAAACCGAAGATTCCTTCTAACAAATTTTCACATTCCTAAGTCATTCCAGCTGTGACTAAAGTTATCAAGTCCCTCAATTTTTAAGCATTTTTCATGTAAAAATATAACTTTACAAATTTTCATTAATTATTATATATTAAAGTTAAATTCAATGAACGCTTTTTTGGTTACGAATGTTTGACATTAGACTAAATATGATTTCCAATCCATTTTAACAAATTTCCTGAAGCTTAATGCGTTAAAAACTCTTAAAATAGAGAATAATTTTGTAATATTGTTTTTATCAGAGCAATGAAACAAAGGATGTGCTTTTTATCAAGTGAAATTACATTGGACTTTATTCCTGATTTTTCTTACATATTTTATTTATGATTGATGTTTTACTTTTTAACATAATTTCACAGCAACTTTACATGTTTTATATTTGCGGACATTTTTCGAATCATCAAACATTTATCACAGAAATTTTATTTAACTCTTTTAGCTTTATTTATCTCCTAGTGAGTTTTATCACATTTTTAAAAATAATGCTCAAAAGATTAAAATTTTTGCCAAAGTTAATTTAAAAGATAATTTTAGAAAAATAAATATAAAACTGATGAAAATTAAATATTTTTCTGAAATTTCTTTAAAAATATAAGTATCCATATATTTAAGGGCCAAAGTGTATGCCAAATATTTTAAAATACATAAATTAATTAATTAGAATTATTATAAATTTGAATTTTTCTTTATAAACAGGTTTTCTTTTTAAAACCTTTTTCTCTTTAAATCTTATTATAACAAATAACTACACCGATAAAACTAGTCTTTAAATGTATGTTATAATTTGCTTGAATATTATCTTATAATTTGTTTTTGTTAATTTGTCTATTCTTCTATTTATAAACAGAAAGGTACCAATGTTTATGAAGTTCGTTCTCACTACAATATGTATTAACTTCATAATTAAATGCAAATACTAAAAGGAAATTTAAGAGTTTTCTTTGAATTAAATGCAAATATGTTTGCTTTTAATTTGACACAAGGTGAGAAATAAATTTTCTAATAACGTTTTTCTTTTTCTTCATCCCAATTATTGAGATTAAAAGTTACCCTTACTTGATAGAAGTATAAGTTTAATCAAATTATTTTTTTCAATTATTAGAGAGACATATAATTTTAAAAGTATGCATTTCACAACTAATTAATATATTTGTTAAATAATATAATGTTATAAAAATAGCTTAAATTTATCTGTCATTAAATAATTTTATAAAATCAATTTTAACTATATAATAACAGTAAATAATCATGTAAATAGTAATAAACATGTATTCTTTCTAGAATAGAATAATTTGAAATTCTATTAGAAGTTTTCTATATAATTAGCGATACTGTAAAATTTAATTTATTTCGCAATTTATGATCTGTTGTTTAGTGATCATTGTTTTGTTTTTAGAAAGTAAAATTCGAATTAAAAATTAATATCAAAATAACATTTTATTTATTTATAAAAACGTATATATATATATATTATTTAAGAAGATCATTTTTCCTTTAATAATAAAGAAAAATTGTTTCGGGTGCTTTGATATCTATCAAGAACATTCATTTAAAATACGCAGTCAAGCTCTCTTTTAATCAAGTTATTTGGGAATACACTATAAATTTTTTTGCTGAAAATTAAATGCTTAATAAATGAAATGATTTCATAGAAGTAATATCCAGCTGTCAACAACTTTAGTGAAGTGCAAAATAAAAATGATATATACTTGTGCTTATATAAGCATATTTTAAAATTTTGATAATAGCTTTATTCAAAGCTTGAATCAAACTACTAGAGAATAAATTTATTAAGGAATTCAATTTTAGTTCTAATATATTATCACGATTTTGAAAATTCTGCACATCATCAAAATATGTAATTATCTTATATCAATATTCTTAAATATGTCATTTAGCTATGGCTGAAATTTTTAATAAACTACTTTTTGCTGAAATCCACCTATATAATAGTCTTTTAATAAAGCTACCTTATAAAATTGACCAATTTCATTAAATGTTGATTACAAATTGGTATAGAAAAATATAGATTAATGAAACCAAATACATATATCGTAATAGATTTTCATTAAACTTACGAAAAAGTGAAACTTAATTTTCCGCATATTTAATTCAAGGAATTATTTTCATGGTATTAAATGTAATTAATTTTTTTACATTATAAAAGAAGAGTAAATTATTCTCCCCGAAGAAAATATTTTCTTCGTAAATTGAAAAAGTATTTTCTTCTTTAATGTTAGAAATGTTTATCAAATAAATGATGATCCTCGTAAATTTTTTACAATTTAAATTTTTACAAGTTTATTTATAAAGTAAGAAATTTTTAACATTATAATATTTTTAGCATTAACATTAAATTTAATATTGTTTTCCTCATGCAAGCTACATTTTGAACGTAAACAATAATAATTACCTAAAAAACTTGTTTCTCTTGTGATTGATATTTATTCAGAATATTTTGTAAATTGTAAATACATAACAGTTACTTTTTAACTATGTTTTAAATATATTTTCTATACACTTCTTATACATGGTCTCATATACATATATGTGTAAATGTTAATTTTTTCATATTAGTTATATCAGTTTTCACGGTTTTTCTTTGATGTAAAAGCTCATTTAAACTATTTCATTCAATAATTATGTTTGCTTAGAAATTTTATATTAATTACTGAACATTGGTTTGTATTTTTCATTTTATTTTTATAGAATTAACTAGAATCGAGTTATTATCCATCATATATCTTATATTTTATAACTGTGTAGCTAATATATTATGTATTTCATAAGTTTTCATTTATTTATAAAAAATGTTTTATTTTTAAATGTAATAATTGAATATTGGTCAATTTATATATTTTTAAACCATTTGGTATCGCAGACTCCTAATTTTTTAACAGAAAATTTTAAGTAAAAATTTATTAATATAATTACCTATATAAATTTAAAATTAGCGTAATTTAATAAAAATCTCAGTTAATGAAATGAATAAAGAATATCTTTTTATTCTTTTTTTACGCATTTATTTTTAAGTGATTTCGAAAATTATATTTATTAAATAATAACATTTATTTAGAAAATGATATCTATTATTATTTATAAAATTTAAATATAACATTCAATTCCAGTTATTTCCTGCAGTAGCGATGCTTTATGAATTTATTTAATGATTTACTCTCTTCACAAAATTGATAGGAACCATGTAATAATTGCTTTACAAAAATATCTGGATCTTCAGATAAATGTTTTTGCAATCTTAAAAAGCTTTCCTTAAAAACAAGTGTCTTGTTAGAAAATTTCATTTGAAATGATCCAATTTTTGTAAACGAGTTATAACAAATTTTGTGGTTCATTAAGTTATGCAATGTTAGTAAATTGAGTTGCTGCGAATGAAGATGTGTGATTGAAGAATTTTAAAATTAGTAAAGTAAATACATACATTTTATGCAAAAAAGTATGTTTGTAATAGTTAAAAAATCCAGTAAAAATAAAATTAATTTTTTTAGAAGAAATATTTCAAGTAAAATTAATTTGAAATAAGGAAGTTTTATGTTATTTTGATTTAGCTTTTTTAAGCGTGCACCAAAAGTTTTGCTGAGTGTGCCAATAGTTAAGTATATTAATTTTGCATTTTACATTGATAATTTAATGATCACATTAGCAGAGAAATTTTATAAAATATTAAATATCTTCAAATGTACAATAATTTGATTTGAACGTGGCTGTTTTTGAATAAATTAAATTTTTTTTAAAGTAAAGGAGACAGTTTTTCAGATATTCATATCTTGTCTACTTTTTCAGATGTTATTATATGTATGAACTTGACAAGTTTTTATGATTTTGTGCGATAATTATGAATAAAGCTTATTACTATAAATACATAAAATATGAATCAAGAAATGTTTAATTTTCTTATTGTGTTATCAAAATATTTTATATTAAGAAGAAAACATTGTTTTAACAAAAGACAGTGTGATTAAAATAATTTACAAAACTATAACATAGAAATTTAGGAAAACATAGAAATAGCATAACAAAGAAATTTACATTTACACACATTTACATTTTCAATAAATACGAGTACGCGAGAAAGTTAAATCAAGTTCATGGAAATAATTAACGCTTAATTTTAAATTACAACTAGTAAGCTGCTTAAAATATTTTGTATTGATTTTACTGCTCAAGTATAATGATAAATGGAAAAATTTAGTAATTTTAATGTTTGCCGAATTAAGATTTTAAAAGAAAGATTTTAAATGCAATTCAGTTTAGTATAAACACTGCATAAAAATAGGAGATTATTTTTGATTATAAGTTTCTAATATATATCATCTCAGCATAAGTATGCTTGAATAACTTATTTTTAATTGCATAAAATTATATATTTTGCAATGAAAATTAAATTGAAACATTTATATCTTCTCGTTAGAAGAAATAACTTGAGACTCTTTCAATTTTCCGATATAAAAATAGGAAGAATTTCAATGTATATATATACATGAATTACTTCATTTTTAAAAATTTCATTATGTTAAAACCAAAATACCAATTTTCCAATGCCTTAGAGTATTATACATCCGAGTAAAAATGAGTACAAATAATTTCTGTAAGCATGCAAAATGTTGGCTCTTTGAAATTGTTCTTGGAAAACTACATCTTACGTCTCTGTTTATTTTTGATGTTTTCTAATGAACATACTTTAAAAACAAAAGCAGCCCATGTTTCTTAAATTATCTCTTGATCGACAGAATCAATATTTTCTCAAATAAGGATATTACCAAATGAAACGACCATTGCCACTGATCATGAGATGCCTTTGTAGAGAAGACAATCAGACATCACTTGCGATGATTCATAAAATACTGTTTTGATGTTCTTGTTCTCATATCCATGAATACAGTAAAAGAAGAAGAGCAAATTAAAGTACAAATCCCTAAAAAGTTTTTTCATTGTGGGCTAGAATCTGTGTGTGGTTTCATCAGGATGAATTCTCAGGCCATTAAAGTGATGAGTCTTTAATCTTGCAATTGTAGGTATTAGTATTTTCGGGATGTCGAAGTCTGTACCGAGTGAATTCTTAAAAAAGTAAGGTAAGCATCTAAATCTGGTTGACCATGATCTCTGGTTTCTTTGGCCAAGGAATCAGTACGATCATTTCCTTCAACTTGTATAAGTATCCATTTCATCACACAGGATGTTTCATTTTAGTGAAGCTGCTCGAGTAGAAAATTTATGGATGTCTCTCTATGTTAGCCTCTCCTTTGATTATAGCCTCTAATACCGATTTAGATTCTAAAAAATTATCAGTCATTCAGAAGTATCTGTAATTTGCGAGTCAGTCAGGTAGAAAGTTAGGATTTCTTTAATTACCAAGAGATCACTAGTGAAGTTAGAAGTGATTAAATCAGTGTTTATTTTCCTTTCGTGTATCTTCTGGAATCTGAAGGAAAGAAGAAATTTCCAGCACTGCCTGACTCTGTTGAGAGATTTAGCTGAAGAGCAGTCGGTTTAGGTGACTGCCAGGTACTCTTGAGAAAGGTTATCAATCTTATCTAGTTATTTTTGTCTGTTAATAGTGTTGATGAAAATGGAAATGATATAAATTTAATGTTAGATTTTAGGGATAATGTGTTGTATTTCATATATAGTTACTATTAATATGCAAATATTATTAGACTTTATAGATGATAAGATATTCTAATAACTTTAAGATCTTTAAGATTCTAACATGAAAACAACTTTATTAACGTTCAAGAGTAATGGGATATTCCACAGCGATAAATTTGTTAATAGTTTTTATCGGATAACATAATACTATTGAGTTTGTGTGTGTGTGTGCATGGACGGTCAAATAATTATACTGTGTGTGTGCATATGAATTTCATTTTATTAGATTAAATAAGAGATTGGAAGTAACAAAATAAAATTGAATAATAAGCATAACGGAAGCTCATTGAAGCATTAAATCTTTAGTAGTGCACAAAATTCTGGCTGAAATTTTGTATATATTTGTTTTATCTAAGTATTATAGAACTTAAATATTGGAAATAACATTGTCTTTTTCTTTATTCATTATTATTATTATTGCTATTTTTATTTACTGCTATTCTTTCACATTTTACTTTCATTTTTCATCTTTTCTATAAAATAAGAATGATATAAAATAGGTTATTCTAAAAACCCACAAAAATTAATTATAAAATTATTAATAAAAAATTAACTTCCCTTTCCTTTTAAAAGATTTGACCCAGTAACTGAATGTTATACACCTTTTAATAAATTTACTTATTAAAAGTGGCTTAACGTTTTAATTTATTTTAGGAGAATAATGAAAACACGCTGTTATATAATATAATGTACTATAATTCGGGACACTTAATTTATAATTAAATTTTTTAAGCTAAAAAATGTTTCATTCATAAACGATTAGTCTAATCAGGTAATATTTTTAATAATAAAATAATTTGAAGATAATGTATTTTTAATAATAAAATAATATAAAGAAAATTTTTAGCTTTTTTAAAAATAATATTATAAATGAATTGCTTCGTGATGCTATTTATAAAATTTAACTAAAAATAAGCTTATATATTAATGCAAATTATTGAAATTTCATCCGAACTAAATAAAAACAAGAACTGTTTTTAATATATTGTCTCTAAATATTGTTAAAATGGCCTAACTAAATATGCTTAATTCATGTTGTTTTGATAAACAATTTAAAGTCAACATGTTATTTGCCCAATTTGACTTTACATGGTTTCATGCTTACAATTTATATTAATTACATAATTGTTTGATAAATAAAGTTGATATAAATATTGGTTAAAAAATCATATAACTAATTAAACTCACGTAATTGTTTTTTGATATTCTTTTAACTATATGCAACATTTATACTTGATTTTACTGTAGCATTTCATAGAACTATTTACTAAAACTTTATTCAAGTTCTGATAAGTTTATAAAATAATGTTCAATTTCATGTTATTAATACTGAATTTTGAAAGAATTTTAATTATTATTTTTTCATTGTTTCTATTTCATTATGGAAAAAAATAGTAAATATTTTATAAAAATCAGCTCCATTATTTATAAAAAATTAGTATTTTTTATCTATCTTAAAAAAGAAATGTAATGTTGTTTATGCCAAATTCTGGAGAAAATACTACCAATAACGAAATTTTTAGGAATCAAAACTTGAGCACTACAATTTTATGCACTTTTACTTTAATTTAATTTTGCTTATGATACTTATTTAACCAATTATATTACACTGTTTTTAAAATGTTTTTTAAATGATAAGAAAACGTGATTGAAAGTGAATTTTAAGTTAATAATGAACTATCAAATGAAGTTACCATTTATGACAATTAACTTTGAATCGTAATTGAAACTTCATTTTTCTCTATAAATTTCACTGTAAAGCTTTGTCCTGAAGGGTTAGCATGCTTACCATACATTTAAAAGTTCGGAGATTCAATACATGTACCTGGGAAGGGGGTATTTTTAGTTGTTTAGATTGTGTTAGGGATACATTTTAAACTGCAAGCAATATTTAATTAGCCTTAACGAGCAAGAAATTATTATCGGAAAAAAAGAGCAATTATTATTGAGTTTTGAATACAAGTGAGAGTTTTAGACGTTATTTGAGTTTTAATAAATATAAAATTATATGTTAAGAGTTTTTAACTTTGCTTTAAAGTGTCAATATAAAATAAGCCATTTGATTCGCCATTATAAGAGCTTATAAATAATATTGTGCCGAAAAGTGTATTTTCATGAATACCTGGGAATACATTTAAATGTTTTTTACATTATGAAAAGAAAATATTTCAACTAAGATATAAGAATTTTTTGTTTTTTAAGTTTTATAATGAATATAATCTCACCTTGCTCAGTTTAGAAAAGTTCTACTTTGCTCATTTTAAGTATCCAGCTACTAAATTTTTGAAGCAACTTGATCAAAAATAATTTACATGTCTATTAGATTTTTCGAAACTAAAATAGAATAAAGTGGCTGCGACATTATTAACATTTTCAGTTTTCGCTATACATTACCTTTGAGTGAAATTACCTTTTTTATACTTGAACATTTATAAAAATTCTTATTTGCAATATTGATGATTTCGAAAAGAATATCAAGAGTTAGTGCCATAGCCTTTTACTAAAATCAGTTATTATTCTTGATGATGATGTGTGCGATAAAACATTTTCTCGATGATCGAAACATCATTTTCTTGCAAAAACAGCTTTGAAGTCATATGAATGATAGTATAACATTTCAGGATTGCTTTTAAGTTTACTTCAAAAGAATGATCTCATTCGGATGATGAAGAAAGCGATGATGTGCGAAATTTAACCCTAATAATGACTATGCCAAAAAATACTGAATACATATATAATTTATTATATATATATATATTGCAATATTAATTTATTATATTATAATTTATTATATATATATATTATATATATATTTATTATATTATATATATTGCATTTAAAATTTCAACTTAAGTTTTAAGTTGAGCTTCCACAAAAATTTCATTGATGTTTTCATTAAAGACAACTTTCAACTGATACCGAGAAACATTGAATTACAACTTATAATTCTATGGATTGTTATCGCAAAAAAAATACTAAATTAAACTTTAACAAATCATAATAAATATAACAGTTTCTTCAATTAATATGAAATTTTACATGAAAAAAATATAAAAATTTTTTAGATTTTACGAGGAGTAAATTTATGCATTAGAAACATGCTAATGTTACGTTTTTAATTTAATCCCTTAAATTTATTAATATTATCATTACAGGGTATAATTCTTTGTGATATTTCTATATTTGTATATGAATATTATTCATAAAAATAAATAAACTTATATCAACGTAGTTAGTTATATTATAAGAAACAGTTTTTATACAATATGTTGAGTTTACGTTACTACTTATCCCATTTGATTATCAGAAACATCTACATCAAGTCCATGAAAACATTTTCAAAAAAACGAGTTTTAAATTAATTGTGTTGCTGCAACTTCTTAACGTCAAGGACCATATGCCACGAATGGTTGAATTCTGATTTTGCCAAAAGCTTATAAAGCATTTAGCAAATTAAGTGGATGAACCTTCGTAATTTAGTATCAGTGACCGAAAAAAAGACTGGCCCCTGACTTGGCTCACTACAACTTAACTTATTATTTAATGTGGAGAATATCATGGCCATGATATGTTTTACGTGGTGCACCCGGCATTAGTGAACACAGAGTACCTTGGACGTTATCGAGATTCAAACTGTCACCTTTTGTTATTGAGAAAAATGTCCTAAGGAACATGGTAGCAGCCACAGTTAATTTCTTATGTATATGGATTAATAAATATTCTGCTTCATATTTTATCTGTTATAGATATTACAGATTTCAGAATGAAGTATGAGGCATTCTGTATTTTAGAAATATCTCAAACCAAATCAAAATTGATAAATAGGCAACTTTTTTATTTTAAAATTACAGCAAACACGATGCCGTATTTTATTTTGCTTTTGTTAAAGGGCATTGAAGCAAAAAATTGTCAAATGACCTTATTTTATTCTTTTGTAATGCAGTCATTTTAGCGTTATTCCCAGTGTAGCAAAATGTATTTATTTAAAAGTGCTTAATTATTTGAGATACATATTTTCTCCTCTCATCTTACAATCATCATATAATTAAGATATATGCAATAGTATATCCTTTTTAAAAATAATTTTCAATCAAAAATAAATTTAAAAAAATTTTAAATTTTCTAAGAGGAGTTAAACAATAATTCTGTTTCATTATTTTATTTAATTTATGTCATACGAAAAATTTAAAACTTAAAATAATGACAATTTTTTCTATTCAATTAACAGATTTTAATAAATAAACATTATTATATTAATATATTTAATCCGTAATTAATTTTATTTTATCCTATTTTAAAACAAAATGTGTTAAATATACTTAAAAGTGCTCTCAAAGTTCCTTCAAATATCTCTCTGGAAGCAATTTATTTTCATTAAAACATTAAAAAAATAAAACGTTTAATGCTTTGATTTACGTAATCCATGGTTTAATTTTAGATAATACAAATTATCAGTCAACCGTTGTTTCCTCTTATATTAGCGCAAGGCTTAACTATAGCACGTGGTAATTAGTAAGCGCTTTAGAATTGCCTCCTATCGTTTGTCAGTGCATTCACTATATCATTTATTCTATTTGTATACAAAAACCTTTTCATCAGATTACTTTAATTTAAAATAATGTAAGAATGTAATTTTTCACATTTTTGCTTTAGTTTGAAGAGAAAATTAAAGCAAAAGAGTGAAAATTTAGCTTTAAAAGAAAATTATTATACCATTAAGCAATGTATTTCCTTTTGTTAAAAGTATTCAAACCTTTTAATATAAATATTTTGTTTCATTTGCAGATGATAATGAACCAAGTATTTGGATGTATGCAATGATAACTGTTGGCTCTGCCTTTGTACTTTTCGTTGTTGTTACTCTGTATCTTATGTGGTAAATATGACTTACAGTTATTTCAATATTAAGGAAAAAGTATTATCAGCTTTTAATTCTTTATTTCTTAGTAACCAAAAGACAATCTATTTAATGATTTTGTAATTTCTGTATGTTTATATATGATGTAGCTAAATGTTATGTTGGAACTGGAATTTATCAGCATAATTCAGGATTTCTGTTTCCTAGTTAATATTTTAAGTAATATAATAAATATTCATTTTTTAGAGAATTTCTGTTCATTTAAAATATCTTAAATAATATTGTAAGGATTTTTGCTTATTCTTTTGATATTTTATTTCTGGACGATAATTTATAATTGAATGGTATTTCAAAATGTAAAATTTAACTATATATTTTAGAAATAATGTAAATAATTGAAAATAACAATGATGAAAACTTTTTTTTAGCTAATCCGAATAAGTGTAATTATTATTTTAAATGATTTATAATCTTCAGAAGTAATTTATCTTCAGAAAATAAAAATTTCAGATTCATTTGAATTACTTATTTAAAATTATAAATTGTTAATCAAACTACATAAATGACAGTTATGATTAACTTCTGCGTTATTATTTCTCTATCAACAGCTAAATTTATTTCGTAGAAAACTTAGGTGATAAAAATATTTAAATACATTTATAACTATGAAATCAATAGTAATCTTATATAAATTTTATCTTTCAAACGAGATCTTTTGATTCTTATATTTTGATAGTTCTTGGTGTTTAACTGTATGTTTTGTTCAAATATATGAAATTTTTAACCAATTATATAATAAAAAATACTTAATGTATTTGACGCATTTTATTTATATTAATATTTAATAATCAATAACATTTATTTTAAAATTTTATTTAAATAAACTGAAGATTTATGAGGTAAATTGAAGGATAATCGGTTAATACTATACATTCAATTTAATTTCAGATGCTTTTAAATTTCAGTGAAAATTTACTTACGATAAATGCAATATTTCTATGAAATTCATTTGGAAAATATATAACATGTAATAAAATCCTAATATATTTAAAAAAAACTTTCCTTATTATATAGTCATTAGAAAATATATAATGAGTCTTCTCCAAAAGAAATATTTTCCATTATAAATCTTAATTCATTATTTTTAAATTACAGTTTTTTAATTACTTTTCCAAATGTTACATAATTATTTACATATATGTTTTGTTTGATTTATAGAGGAATATAGTGTTGTTAAATCAATTTACTTTGCTTTTTCTCTTCTCTGTAATTATATCTTTTTTAAGATGTAAATGTTATAGGGAAAATTTTTTATAATACGAGCAAAATATTTAAGGGATAGGGATGAAAAATTATGATTTTTCTGCACAGTTCATATGAATTTAATGAAATAAGTGCTAACGTTTCTTAATTCCAGCTAATAAATTATCTATAATTTAATATATGTATGGCTTTGACTTAACTAAAGAACGATGTAAATACTTAAACGAAAATATTTTTTTAAATAACCATTTTATACATATTCAAGCAATATATTTTAACTATATTCAATCAATTGAGTGTATCAGCCAAAAATACTATCATTTGGGAAATAATGTTTTGAAATAAAATAAAAAGGTGCTATTTTTTAAATAAAGAAATATGTGCTTACTTAATAGATAAAAGTTATTGCTTAATTTTAAAATTTTAATGTTATATATCAATATATTCTAAGAGCATTGAAACACTTTTAATATAATAACAAATTAAAAGGTACTAAGTAAATGTTTCTCCAAAAAATTAAAAAATATTTTAGTATAATTAATTTGCAATTGCCATTAATTAATGTTTCAAATTCAATATTATGAAGCTTTGCTTTTAGTCTCTAGAATAAATGTAAACAACTTCAATGGTATGTTTTAAAAACATTTTAATAATCATATTCATAAAAATTTGTGAATAGGGAAATACTGTCGGAAAGTATTAAGAATCTTTCCTTATTCTTCTTTAATTACTTTGTAAAGGATAATGCAAAGATGTTCCAAGATGTTTTCCAGATAATCTGAAAATTCAGCAGAAATATTATGTAAGAATTATTCAGAAGGGAAATAAAACTTGAAATTCAAATCTACTTAAGGTGTACTTAAAACTCTGAATAAATTCTCATGCTGTTCTTAAGAATCTCAAAATTTTCATCTTTTAACATTTTGAAAAGTACAGAAGTTGAAAGATAAAGTTATTAAAATGAAGGATTTAAAATATTTGTAATGAAATATGTATGAATGTGGTTATTTAGTGTAGGGAAATTAACAACTTTTCATATAGTTTGGCTTTAAGATTATTACCGATTCTAAATTATAAAATTGAGACTTTAAAAATAATGATAAAATATATTCACACATTTTCGAATCTTCTAACAACAAAAAAATACTTTTAATATGTTCATTTTACTGTTCATTCATGGTTTTATAAAGAACATTACCCGTGAAACATAAATAAAGATTTAAATTCAATAAAGGAATTGACGTTAAAGTAATTAAATATAATACACTTTGAATATAGTGTCCTTTCTCAATTATAGAATGTAACGTAATGAGTAGTCGCTGCGCACTTTAACATTGACCTGATTATGAAGTTTAATACATTCCATTTTAAGAGAATAATATATTTAAAATCGATGAAACCCTTTTTAATTTTTACCAAGAAAAAGAAATATCCCCTTGTGGATATTTTTTTGATGCTTGTATTTTCCTAGTGTAGATAAATTTTTACTTGTCTTCAATATTTTATTAATACTATATTCAAGCAATCAATTGTCATCACATATTGCCATTTTGTAGAAGTGATTGCATAAACAAGTAATTTACGAATATTTTACGAAATAAATCAAATGCGAATAAATTGACTTATATTTTTACATAAATATACCTTCCCAAAATTCTAACTTGAAAACAAATTTTAATTTATAATTGCAACACCAGAAATTGGTATTTCTACAGATTATTTATACTTCATTATTATAGTAAAGTTTTTCTCTCTATTTTCGGAAGGATAAAAACTTTAATTATGAGTTTACTTATTTATGCAACTAATTGATTATGAACTTATAGCTTGTATAATACTATTTTTAATTACCTACATTCATATTTTTCTTTAAATACTAGATATATGATAAACGTTTTATGAAATGGAAATGATGCAAAAGTATTATTTTCTTATATAGCCATTCAGCCATTAGACAAGTAGGAGAGCAAGATATGGTTTCTCGAACAACATCTAGAGGAGGAACAGGACACAGGTCTTGCCAGACTGCATAGTTCTGGTTTTTGTGCAAAAGATGTGCTGTATTAAATATGATATAGATGCCAATGAAGCGAGTGGAAACACAAAATGCAATTTTAATGTTAAGCCAGTGTTTTGCAAAAACCTTCTGGCAAGAACAATGACATAATCATGCCTAAAAATTATGATTATAATACAAGAATATATTTATATATTTATTTATATTTTAATTTATATTTTTCACTGTCATTTTTGCAATTGATAAAAAGGGAGTACTCTTTTCATGAAACCCATTTATTAGCATGACATAGAAATTGAGGTGCTTGTATATTTAGTGTTTAATCACCAATTATAGTCATTTTATACTCATTAAGCTGTTTACACAAACTAATTCTCATTGCAGTTATATGAAAAAATGAAAATTGTATTATACATAATGCTCTTGAAAGAACTTAGAAAAATAAATTTCATAATAAAGAAGACATTTTGCGAAAATTTTAAGTAATAGCTAAATAAATTACAAAAAAGAAATCAATTTTAAGACTTTGATATACATTAGTAAAAGTAATTATTCTCAAATAGAAGAACGTTAAATTTTATATCGACGAAAAAGGTAAGTATATTTTTTAATATGTTTAATTGCAAAATATATTAGCGTATAATATATTTACAGATCTGTTTTCTTTTATTATGGTAATTCTATCAACAAAACTTGATAAAACTTTGAGAAAAAAACTTCAAATTTCTCTGTTTCTATTCCACTGCATGCAACTCATAATGTGGTAAGTCAAATTCCCTAGTCAAAATTTACAACTAACATTTGTTTTGAAAATATAAAGAAAATGGCTGATATATTAAGATTCATTAAGTAGATTTTGCTAAAACATGCTGAAATAAAGCAAATATTGGAAAATAATATTCCAAATAGTCATTGCATCCACAATAAATTATTAAAACTATAGTATTCTACTATTAAAGAGTTTTAAAATAGAATAACATGAATCAATGTTTTCTTAATTAAAATAAATGCATCATTTGTATAAACCCTGCTTTTATTGATCTTTGAATAATTTATATAATAATTTCAAGATCCACGTAAATTGTATTTAATACAAAATATTCTTTCCATGAATTGTATGTACTTTAACTACACAGAATGCAAAGGAACGTTCTTCCTATGTAAATTAGATGTTATAATAGCAAATTTGTATATATTATAGGTTAAAATGAATTGGTGTATTCATAAATGTCTCACAAAAACTTTCAAATTTTCCAATTTTAAGGAAAATAAAGTACATTTTCATATGAAAGAGTTTGTATTATTTTTATTCCTTCCTGAAAAAAAACTTGCATGAATTTTATGATGTTATTAAAAAAACAATATTCCGTAAATTTGAACTGGAACATACATATTAGTTAATAATATATTATATAAAGTAAAGAAAAGTTAAATTTATATATATGGTTAATTTTTTCCCTATATAACATTATTTTTTAAGTTTTTTAAAATAGGCCATATGTATATAAAATGCATTGAATAAAAGTTTATTCACAGATCAGTTTTGAAAAAAAGTAACTATCTAAAAATTGGAAAAACAATCTTATTTCTTTAAATCATAAAGAAGAGTTATTAATTTTTTTTAAAAAAATTTAAGCTATGTTTTAAATTTGCAAAGTTTATATCTCGATATGATTAATTATAATTATCTATGACAATTTATCTAATGTTCATAAAAATATTTTTATTTTTTGATACATTAAAAATAAAATTTTTTAAGTAAAATAAAAGAATTACATCAAAATTTGAAACATAGGTCTCAATAAAAAGTAAGATTACAATAGTGAATTTATTATTTCATGATAATTAACTTGAAGTTTATTTAATGCATTTATTTATAAGTTATCTTCCAAACTTATTATTGCCTCATTTATTTAATAAGGAATTTTTAATTATGCAACTTTAAACTTTTTTTGTGCATGTTTTTAATTTTATAATCTGATTCAATATTCATTTCTTCCTTATTTATTTATCGCAAATGATATTTTATATAATATATTTAGTTGTTTTAAAACTTTAAAAATAAATTTAAGATATATTTTTAAGATTTTATTGCATGATTAATAGATAATTTTTATGTAACATAATGCTTACAAATACTATCATGCAATGTGGCTTAATAGAAAGATATCTACTATATTTGAAGCTTGACACGGGAGCACACATATGTATGTAAGCATATTGGAAAAACAAAATAATTTGTTGATTTTGATTTCAGAGATTTAAGGAAACACACCCTATTTACTATTGGAAGATAATTTTCTTATGGATTAAATTAAAAAAGATGAGGTCTTTTGAATGATATTATGGAATCGAATCCCAACATGGAAAATTAATCATTTGATTCCTTGGATTTTTTAATGAAAAGATTTTCCATTTTCAATTTCATACTAATTATTTTCTCGTAATAATTATTTTTTCGTCCTGTTAATTTTTAAATACCAGTGAACCATTAGACATATATAATATAAAAATAACTCAATTTTATATGTAATTTTCTATGAAATATAAGCGAGTTTTAAATATAGTTACTAGAAAACTTTGGATAAATTGCATTAAAATGTTAGCTGCATTTTTGTAAAATGTGCAATAGACTCGTAGGCGTTGAGGTTAAAATTGTGTAGTAATTAGGAAGCAAATTTTCACAATTTTTTTCAGCTCAACGTGCGTAAAATGTTAAACATTTTAATCATAAAGTTACGGAAATGTGAAAGTTTTAATTAACAGTAATGACAATATCTTTCAATT
>CM057820.1:98369015-98531515 GCA_030067965.1 Latrodectus elegans | reverse complement strand
TAATTGAATAATTATAAATTCATTTGTAATTTGTTTAAGTATTTTGTTTCCTTGCTCTTTTGCGATTATTTAAAAATGAAATGTTACTGCATATTTATATGTGAATGGTTTGAAATAAATTGAGGTGCAACTGCGAAAAATTCATAAAAATATTTTTCACCATTGTTTTGGTATAGAATATTGTCTAAATTTCTTTATTTATTGCAAATATAGAAAGATATTTTAATTATTATTAATTTTGAGTACGTATGATTCAATAAAGGAAACATAATCTCTTCATTAGAAGCAATTGTTATTGCTAATAACAATCGCTTAGAGTTATTAAAAGCCTAACAATAAATGGCCTTTCATTCAAAGTTATAAAATGATTAACTATGCAAAACACCAAAAACCTCATTAATACCATTGTAATAAAGTATCCTTCTTGTCTAAAATTATTTGGAAATATTGATACATGCTAATAAGTAGTAGTAATAGGAAGTATGTTAATTAGTAAAAATTCATAAAAAAGCTAGTATATAGATCTTAAGGAATGACTGTTAATAAATATTTTCAAATTTACAGTTAAAATGGAAATATCGTTATAAAAACATAGTTAATTTTTTAAAAAAACGTAATTAAAAGCATATTTCACATTACACAGAATTTTCTAACGTTAAATAGTTAAACACTTTCATTTTAGTAGTCTTGTGAAATGTAAATTAAATACTATACAATTGAATTTAAGGTTTTTGAGAATTTCACTTTTTAAAAAATTTTCATTATTATGAAAATAAATAATCTATTCATACTGGTTCAAAAAGATTTGCATGGAACAGATTATTTAGTAAAAAATTATAAAGTAGTACACCGGTAAATTTTTTTTATCATTAAGTTTCAAATATATATATATATTTAAAAAATGTATTCTACTGAGTGTGAATGAAATCTGGCATGCATTTTAAGATTTATTTTCGTAAATGTGAATTAATATTATTTGAACATTTTTATAGCATTAGTTTAGCAAGTATTTTAATAAAATTCTACATTTTTCTTTCTTATATATGCGAAATTTTATGAAAATTTTTACATTGGAAAGATTTGAGTGAATTCATAAAAGCTTTTTAACAAAATATGAACGTCTCCATATAGACGTAAATTAATGCATTTTTGAAAATTAAAATAAGCAATATGGAATACCTTCAAAAGAAATACAATCATGAAATCTAACTATAGTTTTTTACCTTGCAATCTCGTTTAAAAAAATAAAATAGGTTTTAAAAATGCAAAATTTATTTTATTTTTCACTATTTTTCTAATTCCTTGCTCTTGAACAGTGACAGAAATGAATCATTATTTTATAATCATTTTAAGGGATATGTTTAAGAATATTCATTCTACTTTGGAAAGGAAAAAATTTTATTTTTCATGATATAATATATATGTTCAATCACATATTTGAGGGAATATGTAATTAAAATATATATTACGTAAATTCATTCATATTGCTTATATATAATTACTCAATAAAATACAAATAAATAATAGAAGTAAATTGTAGTTACTATGAACATTTGGTTAAAATAGATATATTATGATCAACTTAAAATAAAACATATAGCTTAATTAATGAATTAAAATTTTTTAAATAGTAATAATAAATACCATTAAGTACAATGTGAACAAAAATGATTTTATTTGCATCCTTATAACTTTTCTAAAATTTATTTTGAGCTTCTGAAAGCTTTTACTATGCGGTAGGACTGTAACAGAGTTTCGAGCTTTGAAGTCTTGATTATTATTTTTATTTTTAAAATAACAATTTAGATTATTTATTCATTGGTTGGATAAACCTTTTTAAGATTTCAGATGTCACAAAAAGTACTATTTTCTAAAAAATTTCCATGGGAAATAAGACATTTATGTGTCACTATGCAAGAAACTCAAATGTCTCAGAGATCTATTCAGATAAATATTAATGCTCAAAAAGTAAAAGCGCCCATTTATCATTGTTGTTCTACAGTGGGTACCATAAAAGATTTTTTTAGAAGTGATTCGGAGGAATTTCGGATGAGATAAATGCTATACCAGGAGAATATCAATCATTTATGTTGAAATGAATCGATTTGAATTTGTTATTTATACAAAATTCTTTTAAACTTCCAAACGTATTCGCAATAATTTAATGAGTTAAAAATATTGTTTAAATCATAATATAACATTAAGATTATTTCAATAAAAATAATTTTATGTTCTTCTTCATACAATGTATGTCCCATAGTTGAATTAATACATTAATAATGATATATAAATATATTAGTAATATAATAATTAAAGTTATTATGTTTTCATTCATAAAAACCCAGTAAGTAAAATATTCTTCTATTAAAACACTTATTCTTGTTGAAGAATAAAATAATTTATATTAATTAATTTTAATAATTATTTCTGTTTATTTCAATAAAATCAGAAGAATCTGATTAATATTTTACTGTCTTATGGTAAAAGTGCTTATTGGATTAATAATTGCATTTAATAATGGAATTCATATATTTGTTAGTTAAATGTTTAAGAAAAGAGAATTAAATTATATGTGTGAGACACATAATTTATTTGGCTTAAGAGTTGACATTCTCAATATGTCTGTTAAATGAATAAAATAACTTTTCGATGTTTTATAAATCTATGAAATACTATGTTACTTTTATGCATCATCAGATATTAAATTAAAGGGGATTGAAACAAATTAAAGCATCAGAACTTACTAAAATCAGAAGAGTTTAACTTACAAACGCACTGTTAATGTAAAAAAGAAAAATATTAATTAAAAAAATTATGCATTAAATTTTAAGCAAGATATTTTTTTAGATTATATTGGTAGTTTCTATTGTTTTTTGTTTTTACTTATTGTTTTTTATTGTTTATTTATTGTTTTTTATTTTTTATTTTCTTTTCTTTATTTTAACAAGATACTTAAAATGAGTTTTTTAAGATCTTGTCAAAATAAAATTAAGTGAATTTAGTCACGTTATAAGTAAGTTACATTAAAAATGATGTCATTTAAAGTCACAAATGTAATCACATCTTAAACGAATTCATATTTTGTTATCCCTTCATAAGTAATTGGTTTTTAATTTAGTTATAATTGAAACTAAAGTGATTGTGACAATTAACTGTAACACAAAATATAAGATAAAATTTTAACAATACATCTCTAATATTGCCAATTAATTTTAATAGTCAATATAACGAAGCTTTAAAAATGCTTCCAAATTGCAATTGATATAGAAGTTTTGTAATTGTTTTGGTTTTTAGTGTAATGAATTAAACCTCAAATAATAAATATGGAATAAAAAATTATTGTGGTATCTTTATTCATTATGGCATTTTTCATTACAAATATTACAATTGAAATTTCAGTGTGGCCTTTTATATATATTTCTAATAGCTTCAGAATTAAATTTCGAGTTAATTAATTTCAAAGTATTAATATTATTCAAGGTATTTAATAAAGCTAAAGTTTTTTTTTATATTTTTTGCATTTATGGATGAATAACATGTTGGCAACTTATCATAACTTTTAAAAAATTAAATGCATTCATTAGCTGATTATATTTTAGCTACGGTTGAAGTGCTAACAAAAATTCTACATTTTCTCATGTAATTGATTTTGTCAAAAAATGCTAAACTATAAGCATATTTTAAAGTTTTATTTACAAAGAATAAAAAGTAAAATATAAAAATTGTAACTGCAGATCTGGTAAAAAGAAATTCAATTTAAAATATCTGCTTTCTGAAAATTTCGCTTATAAATTTAATTTTGGCTTGAGCCTGATTCTCAATTATAGAGTATACCCAAGCGATGGCACATGAGCTCCAAATATCTTCAGGCGAATCAGGCTTCATTTCGATCAGTAATTCAAAATTAAACTAAGAACAGATATAAACTTCAGCTTCTTAAGGTTTTCATTTTCTTTAATCAAAAATCACTAGAATATTTTTTTTTATTCAATTTCATTTCTCACTTGAAATTGAAATTTAGCTTTTCCGTTTTTATTAAATGTCATTCCACTTCCGCTTTATTATGCGTGAGATTTTTTCATACTTCTGAACGAAGTTTTTTCCTTTAATAAAATTTAAAAGTAAAGAAAGTATTCACATTTCTTTTCAAAATTTTCGGATGTTTACTGATATTCCAAACAAAATGAGTTTTTTTGTACTAACCTTTGTTTTCAAACATATAGAACTTATTCAAACATTACAGTGTTGTTTAAATTTTATAAAAGAAATGCTCATTCTTTATGTATTTGTGATTTTTATATCATACTTGTTTAAAGTGGCTTTTATTATGGTGATCAGAAAAATGGAGTTTCCTTGTTTGTAATAGCAAAACTTACTTGAAGGAGAATGTTTCTAAATATATCTATATCTATATATATATATATATATATATATATATATATATATATATATATATATATATATATATATATATATATATATATATATATATGTATGTATGTATGTATGTATATAGAAGCTTTTTAATGGTATACAGATAACTTGAGAGAGAATCTATTAACTAATTAAACCATAATTAATTTTAAAATTTGTCAAAACACAACTGAAATTTTTTATTTGGAGCCAAATATTTGAGTACAATATTCGCCTTAAAGTTGATTGTCTATGGAGAATCAGAATGTGCACTTTAAACTGTAGCTACCTATAAAAAACAATTATTGTAGAACAAAATATCAATAATAAACAAAAAGTATTAAATAAATTTAAAATTTTTATTTTTGATCCTAGTTTTTGGTATTTTTTAAAAGTAATAGCAATGCATAATAATTTAAACTAAATTTATCTTGTATAATAATGCTTTTTCAAATACGACAATAAATTTATACGACCTTCAGTACGTTTTACATATTTCTGAACAATCTATAGTTTGTTTATTTTCAAGTTCTAGAAAAAGGATAAACTTTCGCATGTAATTTTTATGAATTTATGGTACTTTAATTTGGTGTATACAAATAATTTAATAATAAAGATAGTACTAAATTCAATTATGTCTTTATATCAGCTCTATAATTATATCTAGAATTTTAAATACAATTAAATTTACAGAATGTTTTTTAAATTAATTGATACCTATTCAAAGAATACTATTAAATATTTAATTACTTCTCTCCCATAAATTATCGTACTCCATATTAATTTCTTAAAGAATATTTCTAATTGTTTAAGTCAATACAATGCATGTTTACGAGTCTATTCTTTAAATTTCTTTTTAAAATACTCGTATGAAATCTCCAGTTTTTAAATTCCTTTCAAAAATCGGATTAGTTTCATTTTCATTATTTTGTTCTTCAAAATCCAATCCAACATTGCTGAAACAGATGAAGATGACGTGAAAATGTTTCTTACAGAAAATAATCAAATATGAATACAATGAATATATACATCACCTTTTGCATTTGCATTTTTACAATTTGTTACATTAGCAAAACATTTGATTTAAATATTCAGATTCACACATATGAACTTTTCCTGACAAAATTCGAAGCATACAAGAAGTGTTTAAAAAATGAATCATTTTTGTCATTAATATATAGTATCAATTACTTTTAGAATTTGGAGAAATTCAATTCAATAATTATGAGCAAATAAAAAAAAAATCTAACATTATTATAATTAAAGTTTCTGGGAATTCAATATCAGTAATGATAGTGTTATCAAGATCAATTAAATTTTATGAAGTAACGTGATGTATTATTATACGTATTTTAAGATTTATTCCTGTATTTTAAACTTATCTTGATTTTTAATAGTTTAAGATAATTTTTTTATAAGGAATTTGAAACTGATGTGGAATTTCCAGATATACAGATTAATTTAAACCTTGATTAATTTAATATCTTCCTATGAAATTTATGTTTTAATATAATGTTAATTCTTTACAATTTAATAGCATCAAGCAAATAAAATAGATCATGTAACTCACATTATCTTAAAATGAAATAAACTTTTGGAATCTTTTTCTTAGTTTCTAAATGATGAGAATCAGGTTTATGATGATACTATGGATCTATCATCATAATATATATACTATTATGATGATATGATCGTATGACTCGTACAAGTGGCATCAAAATAACCCCTTGCATGCCAAAGGAAAAATAATCCTGCTCTCTAATAAAAACGTGAAATTATTGTTTAAAACATGCATTGATAAGTATTTATTTTTACTATTCTATAAAAGGGTTAGAAAGAGGATATCATCAATTTATAGATAATTACTCGCGTTGATGTTGCAGGAATATTTTCTCGACATCAGCATAAAATGGCTTACTTTTTTGGAAAGTAATTTTTGTTTTCCTTTTGCTTTGGACAATGTAAAAAGCAGAAATTGCTATTTTTCCAAATAAATCCAAATTAAGGGGGTGATATTATTAATATGCTTAAAAAGATTTTTAAAGTTCCTCGAAAATCTATATACTCTGTCACTTTGAAAGAGCGTCTGAATTTCAACGCTAAAATCTGAATAGGCACCTGGAAGATTATATTACATTTATCATTAGTTTCTTAACTTAAAAAAACTAGAAATTATTTTTTAGTTTACATTTTCTTAAATAAATTGCAGTGTTACATTACGATATTGCAGTGTTACATAAAATGTATTTCCGCCATTGTTGTAGAATGCTATATTTTTCCATTGGAATACAGGATCAGTGGTACATGCTCAGAAAAGGGAAATCAATGCGCCAAACTGGATATTTGAATTTCATGCTCCCTTAATCTAAATTACTTTTTTCTTTTGTTGAAGTTTTAAGAAAATGATTTATCAGAGAGAAAAATTATGGAAATAAAGATTACCATTTACGTACAGATAACATCATTATACCCGGTAATACCTACTCCCATCAGCGCTGTGAAGTTCAAGATTACAAACGCTAATTTTTATTCACTTTTTAGATCATAGCTAATAGATATTAAAAAGGGCTCTCAATATGTTTGCAGGATCGTTTTTAAAACATTTGGATGTTGGCAAATAATCTCCCTTCTATTCATCACCATTCTAATTAGAAGTTGCTGGGAATGTAATGTGATTGGATACCTTAAATCTACTTGACAGGTTTTCATCCAATTATACCATACATTTTCATTGGATTTCTTCACACTTTGGGGTTGAAGGGAATAAAAAAGCTTACTTCTAGGTCAGACTCGCTGCTGAAGTGAATGTCAGCTCTTGTGGGATGCTCACCTTTTATGAGATTTTTTTTCTGGCCAAAACATAATTGAATAAGCTTTCAAAAACACCTCCCAGCTACTCTTGGTATTTTGCAAAATATCAATAGGGATCTTTTAACTTAGGCCGAGAACCCACCAAACAGCTTTTTCGCGCTTCTTGAGTGGCCACAGAAGGTAGCTTATTATTAAGCAGGGTCAAAAAATATACCCAGATTATCACTGGTTCATAAGTGATATGGCTTCCCCTGCTCATATTTAGGTGCTTCTAAATTTTATCAAAAACGAGTTCTATGGGACACTCATCTTTTCTTTTTAGATTTTTTGGATATTAGATTCATGGAGATTTTCTAGCTCTGTTAGATATTCATGATATTGGCAACAACATGAGCAACATATCCGATAATCTTAAATGCACAATTAGACACTTCGAGAAGAAGACTACGGAGGACAGACAACGCTGGGTTTTTTTTTATATGTTTTCTATGGGTCCGATCAGATCTTTTGAGGGAACATATAGAAAACATATAAACAGTCACCCCATTGTGACCTATAAGAATTGAATGCTTAAACAGGAATGTTTTTACCACAAATCTCTTTTCTCATGCATCATCGTTTTCGTCATTTCAGTTTGCAAACAATTAATATTACTTTTTTTATGGATTACTGTATACATTTCACAAAATAAATCACAACACCTGTTTACTTTCAATTTCCCTCTAGAAAGTAAGCAGGCAATTTCGTCTGCGAGGGTCCGATAACTTCATATGCAAATATTTAATTGCTTATCCCTTTTTTATGGGAGTTAAAATGAATAATATGGTCATAATTTAAATTATTTATTGTAACATATTTATATTCTTCTTCAAATTCTCACTGTTAAATATTTGTTTTCTTCTACTTATTACTATTCTTTTAATTCTATTAATAGACTCACTGTTCATAAAAGTTTCTACATTTTCAGCAATTAAATATTCTTTGCAATATAAAGCATTTTTCTATTTTTATTCTATATTCTCATTCTTTTATTAATACAAAGACTTCATCTTTTCAGTTGAAGCAGAATCTATAAATAATAATTTTATAGGTATAAAAGAATCAAAATTTTATTTTTTTATTTATTGAAATTTTTTTTATTAAAAATGCAATTAAATAAAGGAAAATAAATAAATAATTTAAGATATATCAGTATTATTAATTTGACTATACTATATTATACTTGCTAATATAGAAGTTTTGTTTTTTAAATGTTAAAATAATGCATACATTGCTCATTAGATGCTAGTGTTTTTCAAAGCTAGCTTCTAACATAATTACAAGAACATTTTTGCAACCATTTAAATTCGTTACATAATAAACTCATCAATCTCTCCAATTAAAGACTAAGACTTAAATTTTATAACTGGCTCTAGGAAAATAATTTTATATCTCATGATATAACATTACTTTATATTCTAAGACAAGAAAATTGAATGTATTTTTTATAATTTATGCCACATATTCAAACATAATAAGAACTTTGTATATAGTTATAAAAAATCTGTTCATAAAAATATGAAAAAGGCATTTATAAAACATTCGATATCAATGGTAAAATGGCAAATTTATAAAAAATGAATTAATTATATGATTAAAACGAATTAAGTTTGTAATAAGTGCAATTATTCAAAATATTATCTGACTTAAAATTATTTTGCTTACAAAATATTATTAGGAAAACATCCTATCTAAGAAAAGCTTCTTAAAAAGAACTAATTATATTTATTTAGTCACATATAAATAAATATAAATATTCTCAATATAAGCAATTTTACTTCAAGTAATCAATGCAAATATATTTATGTTAAAATTATTTCTTACGATTTTTAATTGAAATAAAAGAAATTTCGGTTTTTACAACGCAAAATAATAAAATTCCATGTGTAGCGGAAAAGATAAAAAAAATAATTATATTATAACATAGACCTTTAGACAGTAAAAAAATACGCCCAAGTTCTGAGTATTTATATAGATCAAAGAACATGTTAATTAGTAGTTTTAAGAGTCACCATTACGATATTTTGTTGCAAATAAAGAATGTCAAATTACATCTCAAACGAAGAAGTTTCTTGAAGAAATCTACCTTAATTAAGTGACGTAAAATGTTAATTTCTGCAACAAATCTCTTAAGATGCAAACAAAGACGACAAATTCGGGTATTGAAGGAAGGCTTCTAAAAAGCTTTCAAGATAGTTCCATTAGCGTACTTGTACAATTTATGACCTTTAACTTTATTGAAATAATTATCTGGGTTACTTAATTAATCAAGAAGCACCAGAAATAGAATACAAGAAATGCTACTTTAATTATGTTTTATTTTATTTAGTTGATACTTTTATAAATAGTTTAATTTTCATTCATGAATTTATAACGGGCAAAGTTTAATGAAAAGAGTAGAATGTATCAGATTATACATTTTATAAAGCATTTACTTCTTATTCTATAGGAAACATTTAATTTAATTATATTATGATACAATTATAGGCATAAAGATGTTTTCTTTCAAAATATTTATAAATTAATAACAAGCAATGTGTCGCATAATGTGATTATTTGTCATATTTTTCTAATATTTTAATAACACTCAGGATCTATATTTCATTAACGGTTTTGCAGTTGGAATATTTCTTTAATAATATTTGAGTTAATAGTCAAATTGTTTAAAAATGTTAAAGATTTGACTCGCATAAAGATTTAAATATTTTAGGAATAAAATTGACGAAACTAAAATCGTAAAATGTCTAATTACATAGAAAGCGTTATTAAATCCTTTTTAATTTTGAACATATTAGTTTAGCCAAATTAATTAGACCAATGTAGATATGACTTATTATAATCTACACACACCTTTAGATATGTCATTATATCGTATTGAAATATTTAAACAAAAAGTTCCTTTCTCAACAAATGAAAGATCAGATAATTTTCATTTTTTATAAAAATTAAAAGTAACACATCACAAAAAAATAATTAAAATGTATAACTTACTAATCAATCTGTACATTTGTAATTTACTTCTAACTTCCATAAATTATCTTTTCCACTAATTTTACAATGGAAAATAAAACTATAGATAAAACATGTAACTATAAAATTAATAAGACATGTTTTATGTAAAGACTTAATCTTAGATTGTTTGTACTAAATATTTAAAATTAGAAACAATAGTCAAATTAATTGAAAAAAGCCCTCATTACTTCATTTTTCAAAAAATATATGATGCGACTGTAACTTTATGTAAGAGATTTTAGATATGACTTATTATAATCTACACACACCTTTAGATATGTCACTATTTCCATGAAAATAATTTAATTGTAATATGCAGTCAGAATATGCCGTAAACACGTATGGAAAAACTCCAGTAAATGTCAATAACATGCGGACATAATAAGTACATTTCTCTTCTAAAACTATCTTTTTTATTATAGCATTGTTAAAAAAATAAAATACAGTAATGATAATCATTTCCTTTTTTTCTTTAAGAGTCCAAACGGATAAAAATTTCTAAAATGCATCAAGATTTTCTTTTGAATCAAAGGAAGAGATAAACAAAAATTACGTTATTGTGATCTTTAATTCAAACTATCACAGACACTGTCGATTTCATCGAATGAAATGCATTTTTTTACTTATGAAAACTGGAATTTGATCAATATCTCTTAACCAAAAATACAATTATTTGTTAAGAACCTGCTTATAAAGGTCGAGAATGTTTGTGACTGCTAAAAAAATGGTAAAATAAGTTTGAATGCACAGATAAAAGTAAATTACCAATATGTTAGAGTATAGCAAAATATTTATAATATTAGCAAATATTATAAATAGTTATAAATTATAATAAATAGAAAAAAATAGCAGTGAGATTTAAATTGGTTGGTGAAAACATTTACAATGGTCTTTTTAAAGGAAGAGACAGTTTATTTATACGTAGTCATCCCTATTTGTTACAATATTAAAATAATTTTTAATAAAATTGATATAATGGACAGATGTTTTTGTTTTCAAGAAGGATCTTTAAATTTCTAAGATAACGGAGATTATCAAACCCATTTAAATATCCTTCTTCAAAATAAAGTCAGAAATAAGGAAAAGTTAAGGAACTTGATAATGATTTGGTTAACATTCATATCTTTTTCAACGTAAATAGCGAAATATAAAGTTTAATGTCTTGTGGAAGCAATTATTCTCATGCAGAATAAAGCATGTTACTCGTAATTACTATTCTCTAAAATAAGTGTATGCTGAGAAAACCTAAGCTAATTTAGGAGAAATAATTACATATAATTAAGTAGATATTCTTAATTTAATATTTTTAAATTTAATAATTAAAACATTCTCCACAAAAATAAGTTATTTATAGTGAGACTGGTTATTTAAAGAAAAAAAAATTGAAGTTTGTGAAACATTTTCGTTTGTGAAAAAATAATTAATTTTTTGCGATTGAGGTTATTTATCATTTCATTTTGAATATTTATTGAAAACAACAGATGAATGTGATAAAATAGTTCAATTGAATATTAAGTAAGTTATTAAATTCAATCATGCAAAAATGCTTGATGCGTCATGAAGTTCCCAACTGGCTCTTCAATCGGCATAACAGGATTCTTATCTCTCTCTAAAATTTACGAGAGTAAGTTGCAATGCAATAATAACACTAATTGAAGAATTAATTCTCTCGACTGCGGCTGTTTTCAATCTCTTTTTACGAATTATTTATTTCAAATAACCGAAGGAATTTATGTATATGATATATTTATGTTGGTAATTTAGTTAAAAATTTCTGTATAGTCCTAGTTCAATGTTATTCAGAAAGCTTGGGTTTTATATAAATGGAATGATAAATAGGTTTTAAAACTGAGTATATATATATATATATATATATATATATATATATATATATATATATATATATATATATATATATATATATATATATATATATATATATATATATATATATATATATATATATATATATATATATATATATATATATATATATATATATCATATATATAATCTTCATTTGAAAAATGGTACAGTCAAAAAAATTGCTTAGGGTCTACTTCATAAAGAGATCAATCTTTGAGCAATTGTCTGGATTGTATCAGTCGGTGTATTTGGAGAGTAAAATTATTTCCAAAAGTATTGCTTAAGTAAAAGGATATTGTTAAGTATTATATACTGTTTTTGATTTTTGAAAAAAAAAAACTTTGATTTTGATGTTTTCTTACATAATTCATTATTTTATTATAAAAGCTATCCTTTGGAAGAAATTCTATTGATGATAATCTATATAGAAATTTTATAAAAATGATTTCATTTAAAGATCAGTTAGGAATTTCTTAATAAAATGACTTCTAGAAATGACTGACATGAAATTAACAGTGATGTTATTTCTAATGATGAATAGGAATAATGTATCTGCTAATTAGCATATTGCTTTACTGCCATATAACTGAGCAAAAGATCACATTTAGCAGTACAATAAACAAATTTAGCTTTGGTTGTTAAATTATATTTTTAGCTATTTTTGTTAAAACTCTTAATTTTTTGTCATCAAAGATTTTACGATTTTAAATTTCAGAGCTGAAAGAGATGACTGAAATACTGTATGTAAATACGATAAAATTTAAGTATGTACTTCCGTATAAAATTATGCAAAAAAAAGGAAACAAAAAGTAGAGTAAGATTTTGCATGCTCTATGTTTGAATTAAAGTGTAACTAAAACTTTGATTTTTAAATATTTTAAACTTTTTACTTGGAATAATAACTATTTATGAGATATATAGTAAAATGTTGTGGAATTTATGCAAAAACAACTAAGCAAATTATTAAAAATATGCTTCAAACTGCCTTGTACTAAAACATTTATTCTCAAAGATGAAGCAGCTTTAAATGGTGTTTCAAGATGCAGATTTGTTTTTAAGATATTTTAGTTGAAAACATTTTAGAGAACTCGTTCACCTTGTAAGCCTGGCTGAAGATCTATTGTTTGAGGGTGATTACCCTTTTACACTAATTAGAAATTAATACAATTATTTCTTGGAAATTGAAAAGAGTGCAACAAAAGATACAGATTTTATTTATATATTTGGTTCAGATGTATCCAAGCATATAACTAAAATTTCGATCTCTTGTTTCAATTTCAAATTTATTTTTGTATGTTTGATTCAGAATTATTAATCAGACATTAATTTTTTTTTAAATTAAAGCTTCAAGTTAGTGCTGCATATTGAATTTAATCTTTATTAATTAATCTAATAGCATGTTTTTGAAGAAACCTATTCAATTTGGAGAATTTAACTGAACAAAAGTATTTATCATGAACGCAATCATCTGTTGTCAGAAAGTTTTTAATTCCTTCCTTAATTAAGCCTTAAAGACATTTGTTCAGTGAGGAATTAAGGATATTGAATTATGTGTTGGTCATTGTTTTGTGACTCTTGTTATTTTTTCTTAATATATTTTTTCTTAATATAATCTTCATATTCAGAAAAACTGAAATTTTAATGGAAAAAGGGGAAATGTTTAATATAACGTAAGCATTAAAAAGTAAACTACTGTCTGTCCAAGTAATTGAAAGAACGTTATTTTCAAGCCGACGGATAAAGAAGAGATTAACGTCCCTAATTTCAAAATTGTAGAGCCAGGGCTCGAATCCTGGTTCAAGCATGGATGTTTCTTTCTTTCCTTGTATTTGTCTTTCTTTATCACTTCACTTTCGGAGCGAAGATGGCACACCCAATCAGTCACCCACTATATGAGAGGCCATCACCTTCGCCTATTATAGAGCTGAATAGGCCAATGACCTAAGGGCAGTTGGGCATTAGAAAAAAATATTAGTCTCAAAGGAAATCATAATAAAAAAGACATTATTTCAGGTGCATAATTTTAAATTTTTAAAATTATTTTTTGAATTCTGAGATATAATTATAGACCCTGTTTAATTTTATAGTTCCTTAATTCATCTATTAAGAATGCATACAAAATAATCTAAAAGAGAACTTGAGAATTTTGGTATCACACACAAATGTGTTGATTAAAAACCTGCATTTTAACTAAGAATTAATGAAATTTTAGGAATATAAAGTATAAAAGATTTGAAACTTTGAGTAATTCACATCAGTAAATTAAGAATTCTTGGAGATTTAATCAAATTTGTTCAAAAAAATTAATATTTAATTTAATTCTATTGTATATATCAAAGTTTTCAGCATGGGACTCAGTTTTCTTTAGATCATTTAATGGACTGACCAACGGCGGAAAGGTTAGTTTCCCTAGCTTCGAAGCAATAGGTCTTGGGTTGGAATCCTAGTTCGGGCATGGATGTTTCTTTTTCTCTTTGTGTTTGTCTTTCATCAACATTTCACATTTGGGGCGAAGATGGCACACCCACTATGTGACCCACTATATAAGATGTCATCGCTTTGCCCGATAGAAAGCTGAACAGGACCAGGGCCTAAGAATAATTGGACATTAGAAAAGAAAAGATCCCTTAAGGCCATAAATTTAAAATCATCAGACAAAGAAACACAAATTATATACACAATAATCCCGCATTTATACTTCAGAAAAAATCTGTACTTTAAGGGAATATTAATTGCAAGAATTGAAATGAATCCCTATAGATGAAAACATATGTGTTTTCAGGACATAGGCGCAGTAGTAAAATTAAAAACAGAATTCCATTTGTCCTGAAATTTTGATATTTCAACACATCAGGAAAACGATAGTATAGATGAGTGATAAATAATACATTTCCATTTGAATTAATTGAAAATGTTTGTGACAGTTTAACATTATTCACTTCAATTAACCTTGTTTTTTTAAATCCATTATTAAAATTTCCATAAACCATATTAATTTATACATAGAAACAAAATATATCTGCAACATAGGAATATACATTTTTATATTCTTATGTTACAGATATATTTTGTTAGGTAATTAATGTTATTATGTATTTGAACTTTTTAATGTGTAAATAATTAATAACCATTTACTGAATTTTGTTAAATCTTGACCATAGTCCTTTCTCTTAATATTTAATTGTTTAGCATATAAAACCATAAAAAAGATAATGAAATAAATTATAGATGTATTTTTGTTAAATGCAAAATATTTTTGTTCTAGGTTGTTGAAAAGTCATATTTCAACAATTCTTAATAATAAATGATGTTCTAACTATTTATGTTATCATTTGAGATTTAAATTATTTATGTAAATAACTGTTTCTTTTTTTGTTTCCATTTCATCCTTAAATTTCCATTATCTATGTAATTTCTTTTCTCTATATATTTTGATTTTAACTTAGGTATCTAATTTAGGTTGAGTAAAAAACATTAATTCAATATATATAATCTACCCATTAAAATTTTATAATTACTGAATAGATAGGAATAAAAATGAACTTTATAGAATACATTTTTTAAAAATTTAATTCGAAACTATTGTGGAACACAAATTATTTAAATGCTCTAAATCTTTAAATTAAAAATACTAAATATAAATAAATTTATCTTGAATATATGCTTTTCTATCAAATTTTGAAATTTTCTGAAAGGAAAAAAATAAAAAAAAATTAAGTTATATTTTCAAGATAAATATTACGGAGTGGCATTTAAATCTTGATTGATAATATATAATTTTTATTGGAGATAAATAGGAAAGATATTTACTGTAATTCTTAAATCAATGTTGCCATTTCATTTCATTTCGGGTAGTACATGAATCTTTTTTACTTAAATCATTAACTGAAAATTGGGAAATATTTTTGTTTCACGTAAGTACAATAAAATGTATCACTCTCATCAATTATTGTATTTATCTGTAATCATTAGTGTAAAGTATTTTAGCTGCTCAATACCTACAACTTTCTTGATTAAAGTTTTTGAAATACATATTCTTAAATTTTGAAAAATATTTGATTATTTTAAAAAGATAATTAATGTTATTTTGTATTTGAACATTTTAATGCGTAAATAGTTAATAACCATTTACTGAATTTCGTTACAGCATATCATTATAAATGTATATATTTCTTTTTCTTAATATTTAACTGTTTACATATTCATTTGACTGATTTATTAAGATAATAGTTTAAAAGTATTTTACTTTATTATTATTTTTTTGTTTAAATAAATGTTTCAGAAATCTTACATTCTTTTGCTTAACAGTTTTAAAAATAATATCACAATATTGAAGCAAGAATTTCGTCATGTATTACAATTATAGTAATTTATGGTGATGTCAGTAAAAAATAAATTTATTTGAACTACTTTGTAAAAAATAAAGATTAAAAAAGGGAAATTTATTCCTCAAAGTTTAAGTTTAATGTGCTAGTCACTATTAAAAGTAAATGAAATCAAATGTTTCGATCAACTTCACTATATGTCTGATGAAATCACTGCAGTTCTAAAAATTTGAATGCTTACAAACAGTTATTTTACTTACTTTTTAAATTTTAGAATAAATCATTAATATTTTTATTCGTGAATTATGCTAAGCCATATTGTTCCGACTTCATATGATAATAATTTTGATTCTTATATTATTTAAAAATTGATATTGTGATTTTATTTTATTTATTTATTTTCTTATTTATAAATACACTGAATCACCTGAATATATCTCATTTTTTAATGATTTACCCTTTCATTTAAATATTTTAAATAGAAATTTTTATATTTAACTTTTTTTGGATACTTAAAGAAAAAAATAGAATTCTATTAAAAAATTGTAAAATATTTTATATTTTCTGTTATTTATATTTTTACTATTTGCAAAAAATTAGTTTTATAAATTGTGAAAAATTGACTACAATATATCCCCTTTTGGATAAAATATAATGGAACAAATGAACATGTCATCAAATTGTATTATAAATGTACAATATCAAATAAGAACAAAATGTTATAAGGATACAAATTTGAAATAAAGAAACAAGATGAACAAATGGAATATTCCATGTAACACACATAAGAAAAATATCTGCTTTTTTGTAGTTCAGTATACAACCTTATGGAACTGTATATTATAATATAGATATATTGTTAGGTACATACAAAGAGGTTTCCTGCAACATCAATTTAGATATTCAATCTATGATAAGATTGACACTTTAAACTAATTATTCGCATTTTTTCCCATATTTTTCAATCTGGTGTGCATCTGGTGTAGAAAGTATTACGACAAGCAGAAATAGAGAACATTTATTGACGCGGAAGATGACTCCAGAAAGGAACCAGAGCATGCAATGCTTTTTTTTTTTTTTTTTTTTTTTTTTTTTTTTTTTTTTGAAATGGGGATCCATGAAAGGAGAAATTCAAACTTCTTACCCTGTTTTACATCCACGGTTATTCGAGATTTAAACCCGAGCTCATTTTGTAAGAGCCGATGGTCATACCACCATACAGGCTGGAGGACAATTATTCGTTTATTTTAGCAAATTAAACTTACTATAAAAGTCATAATTGTTTAGATAATGCGATTTTGCGATCTATTTTTAGATTGATGGATTCTAAAAATCATATCTGCAGTGGACTTCAAAAATCTATTTCTGTATTTACTAATTTATTTCTGTAAGTGTTACTTTAAATAAGAGAAAGCAATTTTAATTTTATATTGAATTTTTCGATATAACAAATATATTTTTTAATTTATTAGTTTAGAAAGCATCATAATACTTTATGATATTATGCTTAAATTAGTCTTTGAAAAAGTACCATTTTGTGAATGCATGAAACAGTTGGTTTCTTCAAACTCGCATTACAGATGAGACATGCTGAGTAAATATTTAGCATTTTTACCTATACTAATATTACACTCATATTTAAGTTGAAACCAATAGTTATTGAATTTAAAAACAGTATTTTTTGTACGACTGAACTTTAAAATAGATCAATAGAAAGATTTCAATTTTGAGAAATAAGTAGTTCCCAACTACCATCTCTGGCTGACAAATGGTAATGTTTCAATTTATTGGCAACAATTTCATCTGCTCAAAGATTTTAGGAACTTGCTAGCGAAGTTATTTATCAAATATTTCCTTATCAATTAAAGTTCTTACAGAACAAGTAACATGTAAAAGTGCTTATGCTTATGCAAACCTAGCATTGAAAATCGCTGATCTAACGAAAAAAGAAATGAAACAGTTATTGTTCATAGTGTCATAAACGAACAAAAAATTACCTAAACATGAATCCATCTGTACCTTACCCCTTTTGGTAATGCTGTGATAAGAGGATATAAATGTTTGGCAATATACGCTTTCATGATGACTCCAAATATGGTTGCGACCATCACAGTAGCATAATTATAACTGTGATTTTTTAAAAATCAGGAATTATGACATTCCTCCATTGTTTATACTATCATTGAAGACTCTTCTATCTTTAAGGTATTTCCAAAACCATGATCATCATCTCACAGCCTAAATTATTGTAAAAGCTGTTGAACTGTTCATATAGACATTTGTTGTCTTGCAAATTACCTGACTGCATTGATTTAGATCTGATGTGATTATGGGATCTATAAAACTCTGAAAGAAATACATCTGTTTATTTTACTGTTAGGTGTTGCAGATCTCTTAGATCAAGCATGTCATTTTGTATAATTTGCCTTGAACCTATTGATTCCGAATTCCTTAAATAATCAAGAGATCTAGGCCAAAGTTTTGCATCATTGTAAAGCGAAAACTTTCAGCCCATAGCTACAATTCGACATCTATTAAAATATTTCTACATATAATTTTCTCTTGTAAAAGGTATCTTAATATAATCATCACCAAACAAAAATATTCAAATTCAATTCGAGTATAAGAAATATGATATGCCATTTTTTATTTTAATATATTGTAGCCTTCAATTCATATATTTTGCAGGAATGCGTAAAAACTAATCATTTTTTTTATTATATCTTTCTATTGATTAAATTGCTCAAGTGCAGCTTGTCACCTTATTTGTGTTGCATTTTTAATGACATGCAGCGAGAAAAATGGCAAAATATGCTATAAAACAGTAATTAATTTGAATGTTGGTTTTCAGTGAAAGAAGTAGACATTTAGTTATTATTAAAATCGTATTTTGTATGTAATTAAATCCTGAAGTTTAAGTTGATTCTAAATTTATGTTTCAAACAACTGTTTTGAAATTTTCAAATTTTTACATTCGAAATTTAAGAGTGAAACTTAAAGGTAAAATGGAACTTTATTGTGAATAATTAGATTTTAATGCAAAATCTGTTCACACACTGTTAACATGATTTCATTCTATTTATTATTTTTCAGAAGATAAAAGTAAATTGAACGTTTAATAGAATTGTTACTTTTGGAAGCAAATGTGAAGTTATGAAAAACATTTCATTGGAAGTGATTTTTTTTTCAAACTAATAGCAAAATAATTTTTAAAAAATCATACGATTGAAAATTATTGGTAGTTTTAAAATAAAATGTTTTCTTAAAAATATTGAGAAAATTTTTAGAGCATTTTCCAATAACTATAGACGGAAAAAATGTAAAAATGTATTTAAAAACGAGAAGTGGTGTATTATCTTAAAGTAAAATATTAATGCTCAAAAACTTCAGGAAAACTAATGGCAGTTTCTGATTTAATGTGTAATCGTACAAATATTCAAATCACTTTAATATTTATACACAATTTAAAATTATTCAATAACTTTTTACGAAATAAAAAAATCATAAAATCATAATTGAAACATTCTTAGCAAAATAAAATAAATATAACCAGTTAATAATACCTGCTATAATTTGGATATGTATATTTAAAATTTAGAATAATACTTTTATTGATAACATGGAAGGGAGAAATAATACGGGATAATACAATAGAAAAAATTACTTCACCTGTATAAATGTCATAATATGTTTTTAAATTTACATAGGGATTATACAAAAGAAATTATTTTTATTTTGAGAAATAGATCGCAGTTACTATTCTCATCGTTCAATTGTATTTTCTCAAAGTGAAAATTCTATTCTTCGACTTTTAAAATGTACACCACAATTTATAAATTCTAGCTTATAAAATATTTTAAAACAAGGTTTAGTTATTATACTATAATTAAAAATATTTATAAAATAAACGTATTTATAAATGCATAATGAGTTTTTTTAAGGTTCAATATTAATTTTAAAATGAAAAACGCGCATTTTCTATATCCTGGCTTTCGAAGATTGATATTTAATATAGAGAGCTGCTTCAATTTTTGTTGATAATTGTTCCTTTTAAATGTTTTCAAATAATAAATAATTATTTTCATTTATTATTAACAAAACAATTTTTATAAATTATGATATAAAATATTCTAAAGTTGAAAAGTCTTTATATGCAGACTCTTTAAATAATTAATGTATTCCTAATCAATATATATTTTGAATTTTATAAATCACTAAGGCTTTATTTATTTATCAGAAAATGTTTGACTTATTTCAAAAATTTCACCTGTAAAATAAGTATTGAGTGAAATTTTGGTTTTAACTTTTTAATTAGTTTTTCTTTTATAATTTTGCAACCAAATAAATTATTGTTTAATATTCTATAATTTACAAAACCACTTAATATATTTTTGACTATAAAAAGATAAGTTGGCTTGGGAGTGGAAATTTCATTTAAAATTGATAAAAAAAATATCATTAAACAGTTGGTAAAGATTTGTGAATCCCCTTAAACATAGAATTACAACTATAAAAGACAACTATTTTTATTTGCATTATTTTTTATAAAAACTAAATGTAAAATACAATGACATCTTCTCCACTTATTTAAACGAATGACTTCATTTATCGCTGAAAGTAAAATAATTGTTGAAAATATGAATATGAGGTTCTAAAGAATTTATTATTTTTGGATTTATGGAGATTGTGTGTGTGTTCACCTTTATTAAATAATCTGGAATACGTAATAATAACAAGTATTTCTTATGAATAGGAAATTTTTGGTTTTAATGTGTATGAATACATAAAATAATACAAGATTTAAAGATTCAAACCTTAACTTTATTTTTCTTAAATATAGAACTTATGGAATTCAATTTAAATTGATGAGAACAAATTCATCAAAATTTGAAATCAATAAATTTTGAAAGGTAACATTTCGAATAAATATTTTAATCTTGTTTTTATTTTTCTGAATGTGCAATCTATTAGATTAAGCTTAACAAAATATGAAAAACTTGAATGTTATTTAAAAAAAATAAATAGTTTTAGTTTTTCATATTAAAAATAATAACTAAAAATATTTATTAAAATCTTCATTTTTACATATTGTAAAATTAGACTTATATATTTAGTTTCTAATATGTTTAGTCTTTATTTAAAATAGATACACTAAATATCAAAATATATTTGATAAGGATAAATAAACTAATATTGGGTTTATACTATAAATTGTTTTCCTTGAAATATATTTATATAAAACTTTAAATATTTAAATTATCCTAGACTAATCAAAGAATTCAACAAAATGATGTAAAATTTTTACATGATTAAAAAATTATATTGAAAGTTCTTGAAAGGATAAACTTATTCTTAAATAATAGATACTTTTGCAAACGAATAGTTTTCTTTACATTAATGAAACATGTAATATTAAGTTTTAAATTAAGGTATTAGTCATTCTCTATTTAATAGTCTTACATTTTAATTTCTTTTAATAATATACAACTTACTTTTATATTAATTTTAAAATACATTTTTATATTAAATTGTGAGAATAAAAGCATGTTTTTTAAAAATTAACAAAAGTTGAATTTGAAAGTGATACATAAACCTAGTTTGATTTTCCATTGACGAAACATTTTATCAGGATTACGAGAAACGTATTAGTTAGAATTCTCATGTTTATGAAATTTATTTTAACATAGATATTATGAATTATAAAAATATTTTATGTAAATTATAAAATGAATGGATAAAGTTGAAATTAACTTGGCAAAAAGACTATCAAAATAGAGCTAAACGCAAGGGTAGAGAAGCTAGAAAATGCTTAAAATAACACGCTCTTGACTTTCATTCACTAGGTCATCTGGCACGTACCGAAAGTCGCAATATGAGCTTAAGGTCTTATAACAGGATGCTTAGATGCTTCAGTAAGATCATAGTTCTGTAGCACATTCTTATTTATTTTTCCAACATAAGAGCATTCTTTCATGTGGCCTTGAGATGATATATTTGAGAAACTGACGGTGATGTTGGTTTTCGCTTTCGAGGATTTATCCAGTTGAATGAGAATAATTTTTTTAGTGTTAAGTTTTTTTTATTACTCATAATTAAAAACATATTACTCTTCATACTAGAAATTGTAATTAACGTTATGGAAAGAAGCAACATTTATTATTAAGGTAAAATATTTCCATAAAATATCATAAATTCAATGGACTATTTTTTTGTATACATTATACAATAAATGATATATTATTCCGTCACTGAAGTAACTTTTTAATATATAATTAAATTAGATATTATAATTTCAGGCCTTAACACGAAATCAGAAGAATTTTCTTTTCTGTATTTAAAATGAGTTCTTAGACAAACATATATTTATTAGGATTAGAATATTGTTTTTTTTCAGTTTCCTGAAAATTTAATATTGTTATATGTTAAAAATATTCATTCTATTCTAAGTTATAAAAGATTTGTTTGAATGTATGAAATGTTATATGAAGTTGTAAAAAATATATTATATGAATGCAAGTTAATCATATAAAGCACTTTAATGATAGAAAAAAAAACAATCTATATATTAGAAGAATTGTCAAAATGAAAAAAAAATTATGCATTAAATTTAAATAATTTATTTTGACTCACACCTATAATTATTTAAATGAAATTTTACAAAATTAGTAACAATGACAGTCTTAATCTAGCTCTTTAATTTATGAATTAAAAAATATTACCTAATGTATCACAAATAAATATTCAGTATCATGTTCTGAATGACCAATGATTTAGAAATAAATTTTAATATATATTTTAAACTTCAGATCTCGGTCAAATAGCTATTAAAAACATACAGCAGTAGTCTTAATTAATGCTACCTTGATAAAGGAAATTTAAATTTAAAAATAATTTTTAGAAAGTTCTTTTATAAATTTTTATTGATATTTGATGGATATATTAAGTAAAATAGATATTATGTAAACAATTTTAATAAATAATCATATAAATTATTAGTTTTGATTTTTAATTTGGCTATAAATATTTTTCCATATATTAAGTATTATTTAAATATAGTCAGATAATAGTAATATTTAACTCTTTCAAAATAAAAGAAAGATGAACATAAGTGTAACGTCTCATCATTCAATACTTAGAATTTAATGAAATATTTGAAATTTACTTATTAATCTGGTTATCTTATTTATTAATTTGAATATCTTTATGATCTTCTTATGTGAATTGTGTGTTGTTAAAATATAGTCTGAAAACACAACATGTAATTTATAACTATCAAAACAGAGAAATAGAATAATTTAGTTTCTCACCAGTAAATATTTAAACTATTTGAAATTTACTGATTAATTTGGATAACTGATTTATTAGTTGAGCATCTTTTTGATCCATTTATATGAACTGTGTATTACTAAAATATAGTCAGAAAATACAACATGTAATATATAACTCTTTCAAAAAAAAGAAAGAAAAAGAAACATGAAAATTAATTTAATGCCTCATCAGTAAATATTTCAAAGGTAATGAAATGTTTGAAATCTGCTTTTAAAGTACAATATTGAAAGTACTATCAGTGAAATTATGAAAAGGATTTGCAATCTATTCTAGTTTAATTCCAAGTTATCATTTAAATTTTGGTTTTAAATTATTTTTTATTAAATTTTAATGTATCTTATGATTTTTGATAAGTTAGTAATCATTTGATCGCACGTATAATAAAGGAAATTGATGGTTAATTTTTAAAATTATAAACTAAAGTTTAAAGTGAAATATAATATAAATTTGATAATTTTCTTGCATAAAATAATGTAACTTAAATTAAATTATAAATATTTGCGAATCCTATTGTACAAAAAATATAGGCCAAATATGCTTAGAAATAAACGTTATTAACTAATTTATGCAATAGTATGATTGATTAAATAAACGGGAATTTTTATAATTAAATAAGGTAATGTCAAAAAATCCTGAAAAATTTAATTTAAAAACTATAATTAGGATTACTGTTAAAAATAAAATTAATTTAAGCACATTTTAATTAATAAGCTATAAATTATTTAACTATTAAAGGCTATTTTGAGCGTGTAATGAATGTATGAACAATATTAAATAATCTTACATTTAATAGCACAGTGATATATATATATATATATATAAAACGGGGAACTTCATGGTTTCTAAGATAAAAATTAAATTTGAAGTAATATTAAAAATATTTAACATAAATTTTTATATGATTCAATTTTAAAGCATTGTCTAAAGTAATATTCAAATTTTATGTATTCAAAAAAATTTATTTTTTTGAGAATAATATAGTCACAATAATTTCTTATAAAAAATTTTGTCTTCATATAAGAATGCAAATTTAGTGCATTATATATTAAATAAAGTTTCTGCTTTATTCAAATAATAAATGCCAATTAAGTAAGCTTAAAAACTGCTTGTTAAATGATTTAGGAAATATTACATTAACATGAATTTCTTTTCAAAAGCATGACCTATTTTTCAATTTTTAGCATTTATTTCTAATTTATATTAAATATATTTTAGAAGATGTAAACAATGAAATTTATTAAATTATAAAAGTGTATTAAATTTGCGTAAAATTTTTCAGTTGATTAAAAATTTTAATAAAAAAACTGAAATTAAATAAGGAATCTATAAGCATTATGTGTTTGAAAACAAATTTGAATTTATATTCATAAATAAATAAATCAATACATAAATAAATAAATCAAGAATAATTTACATTATAAAAAAAGGCCAATTTTATTTATTTATATATTTGGGTGTTATTTAATTAATAATTTAAAATTCTTAATTTTCTCAAAAATTATTGTGTTTTTAAATGAAAAAAAAGTAAATAATTTTAAATAATAATTATTGGTACGATTTAAAACAAAACGTATAAACTTTTGATATTTTGTATATTACACATTGTGTGGTTTTCCACACATTCAGCTGGTTTTAATATTAATTTGTTAATTAAGCTACATAATAATAAAAATTCAAATCCATCAATTATTATCGGAATAGGATGTGAACTGTTGGGTATATACTGTGCACAGAACTATATAAATGATAAGAAATGCTTCTCAATCTGAGATAGATGAAGTGATTACGTAAGAGAAGAGAAATCTACGTAATTTTCAATATAATTGTATTGTTTTATCAACAAGAATAATCTTGTAAAATAAGTTTCTATTCTAGATAAACAATCTGTATTGAAGGAGCCAAGATACAAAAGATTAAGGCACTTCTGACATACACATCAGTACATCCGGTGTATAGTCATCAGACTGAGAAGAGAGACTTTATTGATTTCATGAATCAGAGGGGATATAGGCACTTATATGAAACTAATGTACACCTGGCGAGGCAAATGTGATTTAAAGAAGGGAAAGTGAGGTGTTCCAGCATTGACGGTGCTGCTAAAGAAACGTCAATGCTGGATTGAAGATTTTGAATGTATGAATGTAGAATGAAGATTTTGCTTTGGTTATTCCATAGATAACTTCCATTCATAATCTAAAACAAATGCAAGATATATTTGAGGCTGTAATATTGTGCAGGAACATATTCAACAAGTGGCATTTGAAACTCTACATTCATTACTTCTTACAAAAATATTACCAGCGAGTCCTCATTAGCACACATACGTTTCTTTGTCATGATGTCGAAATAAAATCTACCATTGCAGTCATGGTTAAACGATATATGGAAGAATACTCTTTCCAACAACTCTACCCTTTTTCCTGATTAGGATAAAAGCCATTCATCAAGTATAAATGTCCAAGTTATCAAGAAGCCTTTGGATACGTGTCTGGCCAGATCACTCACCAACTGAAAGTGTTTTGGATGTGATTGTACGCTATTTTCATAGATTTCCACCGCTAGTTTAAAAGATGAATTGAGGCGAAGTGACGATAAAATATAGACAGCTATATATCTGTGGTTTATTTCTTCAACAAAGTTGCCAATATTTTACTTTAAAGTCAGAACCAGAAACTAACCCATACAAATCATAAATAAATTTTACTCTACTGATTTGAAATTTGAAACATTTTTAAGTAAATATTAAATAATGTGCTTTTACATTTTTATTGCTATTCGGATAATAAAAGACAATTTTATATGAATTTAAATTATTTAAAATATGGATTTTTAAACTAAATATTTTGTTAAAGGAATATTAAGTTCTGTGATAGTTAATTAATAATTAGATTAATTTAGTTCTATGATGCTAATAATTAAATAGACAAAAAACTGTAATAAATATTCAAAAATATACTAATTATAGTTCATAAAAAATTGTAGAAAAAATAAAACTTATATGTTTATAAATAACATTTTTAATAATTTAACCCAGACTAATTATTATAAATTATTAATAAATTTATTTTTACTAATTATTAATGAATTTTAACTGAAGAATAATGTTTTCTTTATTTTTTTTAAATGAAAGTCTTAGAAAATATTGATTAAACTAAATGTTTTCAAATATGAATAACTCAACTTTAAGCTTAATTTTTTGACATTCATTTTTCACATTCCCATTTCACATTAAAACATTTACAACAAAAAAATATTTCATTTTTATTACGAGTGTAATAAAACTGAAATGAGGTTCTTTATATTAAAATATTTTCAAACCAAGTAAAAAATTATTCCTTAGGTAATTTGTGTCATAATCTCTATTTGAAACTATATCTAGATTTTTTACACTTGCATAAGTATTTTAAGTTTATTTTAAGAAATAAATATTTTTTCAACATGCACAGTTATTCGAATTTCAAATATTATCCGCAAAAACGAACAATACAATAGAACATTTTAGTAAATATAATATATTAGTAAGTTATTACTCGGATGCATCAGAAAGCTGAAACATGCAATATGAGTTTTGTTAAGCAAACAACCAATTCTTGGCTTTAGAATAAATTATGAAGAAATGTAATGTAGATTTTCTTTTCAAATTTATTTATTTATTATCTAAGAAAAACAAAGTCATTTATATTATCGGTTTAGTACTATACTCCTGTAGTTAATCACTGCTTGAAAGTATCACATAAAAAGCCTTCTCACAGTCTCGTTATTAATAGTTTCATTTGTAACAGGAGAATATATCTAGAAAAATGTTAGATAAAACTGGAATATAAGGTATTGGTTAGATAGAGTTACAATCTATGGGAAAAACAAACCAATTGAATATAGTCAATTGTCTTAAAGTTGAATGAAATAAAAACAAGTCGCATTGACGTCTTAAGAAAATGAAAACTTTTAATTTTTACTTAACCAATTTTACCTTACAATTTCTAATAGACGATGTATTTTAGATAAATTGAGGGACACATAACACTACATTCTGAAGTTATAACTATTAAGGCCAAATTGTGCTTCACGTTGGAAAATATGATAAGACTCAAACGAAGCTAGATATTTTTACTAAGTGCATTGATTGTCCGACAAAATGGAATTTTGTACATCAGACAGAATTGACTAAATCTAGTGTGTGAAGTGAATACACTTTGTAAATTTCTATTTTACATATGGATGTTATATGTGAATAGTTTTAGTTCATGAAATCGTACTTCATCGCTTAAAAGACTAATTTGATGTGTATTTGAATGCAAAGCACAATTTCATGATTTTGATATCTATCTTTCCAATAACCTCCTGAAATCCATAAAGCAAATCCACTTTTTGTGCATGATTATTTTCTGATATCATTTTAGGTTAAGAAAAAGAGTGAGCAGATCACAAAAGTAACTTTCTTTTTATGGTTTTCCAAATTTATTACATTCTCACATCTTTCTGCTGAAAACATCTTTTTTGTTCAATGTGCCCATCCCTTACATTTAAAAATTTATTTTGACAAATAACGAGTGGAAAACTAAGTGGCAATCTTTTTCTCTTTTCTCATAGGAAGAACTACCTACATCTGTTAGATATGTTTTTAATGACACTTTTCATCACTTTCTACTAAAAAGAAATCAGGATTTGTCTAATCAGCGACTCTGGTCATAGTGATTTTATAAATAAGAAATTTACACTAAGTTGAATATTTAAAAACAAGAATACTCAGATAAGTATTCGGATATTTAGAAAAAACAAGTGTTTATCTTTTCAGCAATGATATTCTTCCCGATATCCATTAGTCCAAGATCATCCATCATAATGCAAGTGAAATGCAAATGGTGGTTGAGAGTAATATTTTTTCTTAACGATTTTAACTTTAATTAACAGTCGTTGATTATTCTTTGATGAAACAACTTCAAGCTGAAGTATGCTTAGAATTTACATTTCTTTCGAAAATTAATGATGATCAAAAATTTAAATATTTATAGTCAATTATATGTCTGCAATTTCCACATAGAATCGAGATCAGAATACAATGATTTCTTTCTCTCAAAATCTCTAAGAGAAATAATGAATAATACAAGGAATGAAGTCACAAATATATTGGAAAAGTTTGACAAGTCGTGATTAGTAAAATAAGTGATATATTTTTTCAAGTGATAAACTTGAACTTCAACTTGATCAATAATGCATAATAACAAAAATGAGGAACTTAAAACAGAAATTGCCTTAAGCTACTAAATGATGAAAAAAATAAAATAATGAAATAGATTAATTTAACACTGAAATAATATAACACATGAAAGAGACAAAGTTGTACTTTTTGTAATCAATTGTGTTCCACTGAACAAAATTTGATAAAAGTTGGATATTTTATTTCTCATCTATACAGGGTGGACACATGAAACATAAAGCAATACAGAGGAATGTGATTAGAATTTTATTTACAGTTTTTGTTTCGATATGAAATATGATCACGTAACATAGTTTACGATAAAATATAATATTTAATGTATATATATTAATTATTTTTTTTGTGTGGGATTTTAAAACCCTTGTGTATTCCTCAGTATAAAAGGGTCATTGTACTAAACTGTACTATAAATAATTCAACAGAAAATTAATACGTTCATCTTTATTTCGATATATACTAGTGATTTCTAAAAATAATTATTTTATCCTTCAAAGAATAATTCCACTCTAAAAATATTTATTTTTAATAGAAAATGTAATTTATAATTTAAATACAAACTGAAGAAATTAATTTTATTTAATAGCTTAATAAAAGAAAACACAACTTTTACTGTTATTTTCTCTTCATTTTTTCTACAATTTGCAAAAAAGAATTATCATTCTAGAAATATTTAAAATATAAAAATAATACTTATATTTTTGATTTTCCTCGTAACATAGCAACAATATATGCACTTTTTCCCCAGTATTTATGAATCAAGTAAATTTTCATTGAGCAAATTTTCGTTCTTACAGTTAAAGACATATATAAAAAAGAAATATAACCTTTTGTAACTGCAAGGACATATTTACATCAAAATCATTGTAATGTGAAAAATATTCTTCAAAACAATTAGTTTATCAAGGAATTCAGTATTAGAGTTCGTGAAATGCACAAAAAAATGTCAGAAAGAAAAATCTCATATTGTGATTAAGCCAAAAAGTATTATATTGTAAGATTATTCATTTTTTAATGATGAAATTCTTTGCCTTTTGAAATAATAGCAGATGATCTTCTTACACCAGTTGCGCATTCTTAGTTAACCAGTATAACTTGAATTTTATTAAATGATTACTACATATTATATTTTAACCTAAAACCTGATAAATGTAATTGATTTACTTTTGGGCTAAAATAAATTGCTTAGAAACATCAATTATTTCTAATTTGTGCTACATCTCCATGAATATAAAGGACTTCTTGCAACCTAGTTGTTTTGATTTGCATTCTAGTTAAAATTATTTATTAGTGAATAAAGTTACAAAACTATAACGTATAGTATATACGCAAATAGTACATTCAGATTAAAAAAATTATTGAAAAGCCTTAACTGTATTTAGAAATTTGCCTGATAAAACTATAGGAACAATAGGAATTTTTTTAAAACAGCGCTTTGAGTTTATAACTATTTTCGATTCTTATTCTAACAACAGGTAGTACAGTCTTTTGGATACTGATAAGCAATTTTAGGCAAAAATGCAAATGAATACAATAACTAAATTTGCAAATTTCAAAAACATTTGAAAAATTCCGTCTATTTTCTTACAAAGAAACTATAAAACATCCTATTTTGTAAACAAATTTACTTGTAAAATGTCTATATATAACATGTATCAAAATTTAAAATTATAATAACTTATTGTTGAATATTTTTCAAAATGAGACATATTTTAAATGAATTACATTATTTATATAGTAGATATTAAGCTATTTCTATAGGTACATATTCAACTTATTTATTTAAATATTTTAGCTTTTTATTTTTATTCAAACTAAAGAGCAACATACTTTTACTTACACATAACAGGAATGGAGAGATTTTTTATTATCCAGTCAAAACGGACAGCAAAAAATACAGGTTTTTATACATGATAAAGAAAGTTAAAATAATATTTTCTTAAACATTTGTGTAGTATTATCGGGCATGTCAGTTCTATACGCAATGTATTTATTTTGGTAGATACAGTTGCTTTATTAAAAATCTCTAAGATTTATATTTTTCAAAAATGTAAAATGTCTGGTCTCAGATTTACAAAAAGGCAAAATTTTAGAAACCTATCTAGCTGTAGCAAATTTGACAGTAACATTTTAACTCTTAGGCATTTCTAGAAGTATAATGTCTAAAGAAAATTATGACACTTACACACGGTGCTGCCAGAAATCAAAGAAAAATTAGGGATAGAAAGAAAATAGTTCAATTTCTATTATTAGTTATAGTAATATTTATGGCTACAATTTTATTTAATAGCTGATACATAGCAACTTTCAACTTCTTGTTTTTACAATAACTCACATAATGGCTGATCACATAAAAACAAACATGACTGACATTTTCAATAATAAATATTTTAAGCAATTTAATCTAATTAAACTATCATGAGATTAAAACTTATAGGAAGCATCAATATGTTAAAAAAATAACCCCATATTCTGTAAGAGTAGTTGATTAGTACTTTATTTCGATTAATATATGTATTTAAATAATAAGGTAATGTAAACTTTTAATCATTAAAATTACAAATAATCAATCAGAAAAATCTTTAAATTTGTAATTCACATGCAATTTAAAAGAAGGGATTTGTTTCGTGAACACTTTTTTAAATTACTTGTTGAGCAACTGATAATTGAAGAAAAGATGTTTGGACGGTAAAAATATTTATAAGATATGAAACGTATGAAAATATAAATAGAAAAGTGTACGCTATTAACACAAATTAATAATGAGGGCTTAAACATGAGTTATAATTACTTATTTTAAGTTTATCAAGGAATATCAAGGCATAATAAAAAAAATACTAAAAAAAAATCTCTTCCTTTGTAAAATTAGTACCAAGAATTTTATATGAATTTTCACTTTCCTGAAATTTAGACGAAACATACTTAATGACAATTTACATTATTTATAAAACTTTCATTTAATACAATCTTTTGTAAAAATTTGCTGATTTACAATATCGTAGTATATAATTAAGTATAACTGCAATAAAATATTATATTAGTTATTTTATTTAAAAATACATTAAATTGTAGGAAACATTTAAACTATTACTTGAATAATTTATTTCAGTAAATGTATCTCAATTTTTGAACCAAAATTCTTTCACAATTCCGAAGTATTATACTATTTAGAAAATATTATGATTTTATAACAATATATCCATGAAAGTAAAAGAAATAATGGTACCTCACAATTACACTAAAGTGATAATATTGCAATAGATATTTAAATATTTTTTCAACATGTGTTTCTTAGAACTGAAATACATCGAATGATAAAAAGATATAAGTTACTTAAATCACCAATAGAAATTAAGATTCAATTTTTTAACTTTAATTTTTCTGTTCTTATAATATACATAAAAATCTGCTTTATTTTTAATACATGAATGCAATTAACTATAAAATAAATACTAAAAAATTTAATTTTAAATATAATGTTTTCATTGAATATATATGGTAAATGCTAATGTAAATAAAATTGTGTCTAGTAAATGTTATAGGGGAACCACACACACACACACAATTTATAAGGAATAAATAATTATTGACAAATTTAAACTATTTAAGTAAATATCTCTGCTTTATTTAATAAATTAAATGTACTTTTCTTAATAATTATTTAAAATGTTGTAATTATTTTGAAATAATAATTATTAATCAAATGTATAACATTAATATTTTTCAATCTTCACTTAAAATAAATACTATTTGCTGAATAACGATAAGTATAATTTAGTTCAAATTGCTTGATATAAATTTCAACTATTAATCCTTATATTCAATATTTGAATCCTCACACATTTTTTATTTGCTCTCATAATGTTAAAGCGATTATATTATTGTGATTTATGTGAGGAAAATAATTTTAATAGCATTATGATACATGAAGTTTAATCTAAACAGTACTTTATTTTGTTTTCATAAGCTTTTTCAAAACACAAAAGCCTTAAATTTGAGCATTAGAATATAAAATTTGCAGAGCCTTTTATGAAGATATCCCTGATAATTTTTGAGAGATTCAATGTTTTAGCTGATGCTTTCCCATTGAATCTAAGTTTATTCTAAAACTATTGATAATTCAAATAATTATATCTTAATTTTTATAAAGTGCTTATGTTTCAGCATCAAACGTTTTGCACATGTACTTTTCCCGAAATTTTATAAATTAATTAAAGCCCATTTTCTATAATAAATCAAAATTTTAGCTACAGTTTTTTATAATTTATGTTTTTTTTAACAATTATCCACAATGGGAATACATTTAAGCAATATAAAAATTATGTAAAAAGAATGAAAATTCCTCAAAATATTTTCCAGAACATATCATTGGTATTTTTACTACAGCATTTTAGTTTGTTAAGCATATATATGTTCTCTTTATACATTCTTATGTTTATCTTTAGATAATAATTTACAGTTTTTATTTTTGAGAATATTGTTATAAATAGATTAACATATTAAGCATAAATTATGATTATAAATGTTTTCTTACAAAAACTGGATTAATTTAAAATTATTTATATATAAAACAGAACATGCGTTTGGAGTGAATGCATAGAAATTTCAGTTATTATTGTTTTTTTTATATAAGGATTATCAGTCATGTTTCAGCTATAATATATAGGTTTTAAGCTGCAAAAAATACTGCATTGAAAAATTTTCATTATAAAAGAATATAATTTTAATTATTAATCCTCTATCTATGTATATAATTCCACATGAATATAATTTATTATAAAGATTCGTCTAGCTGGTGGGATTGCCATTTATGCAGAAAACAGAAAAGTAATTTATCTCTTCTATTGCTTAACAATAGCTTGAATCGAACGCATGACCTCCCATTTTTCAGGGTATAAAGTTGATGCCCTTTTGTATGTGGTATGCATTTCTTTTGATGTGAATGCTCAAGAATTTTCTCCATTTATAGTCTTCAGCATGTGAATAAGGCTCTTTATTTCTCTAGTTCCTAGCTGTTAGGTCGTCTACGATGGGACATCATAAGAAAAACAGCTTAATAGCCAAATGATTTCACGCTGTAATTAGAGAGAGATTCAATAGTATATTTTTATAATTCTATCAGGCAAAAGAGTATAACGAATAATTAAATACTTATGAAAACATTATTTTCTTAAATTAAGCATTGAATATAATTTTTAAACAATATATATATATATATATATATATATATATATATATATATATATATATATATATTTAGATATATTTCATTATTTTGTTTAACTGTTCTGCTTAGTGAAAAAATTAAATAACGAAAATTGAACTGCACAATACTATATATAAATTAGAATTTTATATAATTGAATAATTTTTATGACTTAAAGTTCATCTCATCAAGTCTGGGTTTAATTAATCTTAAAATTTGTCACATTTATTTCAGGTGAGCATCACAGGAATATTAGAGGGATGCAATTTCATATTGTAACTAATCAAGTAACTTTAAATATACCTATTTATAAAAATTAATAATTCTTTCAAATTAAATTAAAATTTATTTAATAATAGATTTCAAAATCAAATATTATTTTTCCGAAAAAACTCATCTTCCATAGTGTCATATTTTTATTTAGCCACCAAGAATATTTGAAGTATTTTGACATAGAAATTTAAATTCATTATAAACTTTTTAAATACGGCTTGTCATAGTGCTTGAGATCACCATGACAAGCCCTATTTAAAAAGTTTACTATAAACTACTATTCTTAATAACACTATTGTATAAGTAGCAATAAAATAATTCTAAATAAAATTAAAAAAACTATATAAAATCTGCATAATTCAACTTGACAATGCAATTAATATAAGTGTGTACTAGAAGTATAAAATAAAATATATTTTTTTGGGAAATATTCCTATTTGATTTGTTCAAATAATTATAATTTAATTGAAAAGGGTAAATAATAAATACTTTCAGAAAAAATAAACAATGAACTTAAAATATGCTAAAAACATTAACTTTTAAAAATTAAAATTTTAACATTTTTAAGTTTGTTTCATTTGTCTTAATTCATACAAATATTTATGACTGAGATACATTTCTGCAAATGTGATATTTAAAAAAAAAGGTTAAATGAAATTCATAGTATATGAATGTTGTGAAGAATTGGAATCTTAAAACGTTTTTATTGATGGATCTAGAATTTGCTTTCATATTCTAGTTTGACTAACCGTAAGAAAATCAGAACAAAAATATATCAGACGCATTGCCACTAATAAATCTTACTACTGGTTTGTATTTACAGAAAACATTTTTTTATTTGAGTTATGATGATATAGATATTTTTCAAAATATTAATAATATAATCCATAAATTCCAGAACTTCACCTGAAGTGAAGTTTTAAAATTAGAGCGAGAGAATTTTTTTCCTTTTGTATCTAACTTTTTAAATTTAATAACATCTATCGCTCATGTCAAATGCACGCGCCATATTTATCACCTGATTGATATATGGCAAGCCAAAATTTATATATTTCAACTTACGTACATATTTTATTATATAAAAGTTTATTCCTTGCCGATAAAAATATTAGAAAATTAAATGAAATTTCTATAAAATATTTTTTAATTTTTTTTTGATATTATTAATATATTGAATTCTTGTCAAGAAATAATGCATTATTTATTTCTTTAAGGTACCCGAACTCGTTCACAGCACTTTTTTTTAAATACACTGCATATATACATTGTAACGATTTTTTTTTATTTCCCTTTAAAAATATTAATATTGAGCAACTAAAATTTGATATATTCCAATATTATTCTTTATAAATGTTAAATAAGTATACAATTTTAAGCATTTTTTTTAAAAAATTAAAAAATGCTACATCAAAAGCTATTAAACATATTCGAAAAAAATGAATACCAAATAATCTATGTGTTGTTATCTAGAGCATGTACTAAAATTTTAAGTTTTTGTTAAAAACATAAAAGTATTGCGACCAGTTGAATATTTATACTAGAATTTTAGCCAAAATTTCTATGCCATTATTCAAATAACAGGCCATAATTTGGGAAATATTTTAGTGATTAAAATTCTTTTAGTACATTCCTTAGAAAACAATATACAGATCACGCTCATGAAATTTCATAGTGATATTATAAAAATATTTTGAGCTATCGTTTTTCGAAGCGCGCAAATTATAGATAAAAGCCAGTTCTGAGAAAATCGCATTTAAAGATTAAAGTGTTGAGTCTTTGTAAGAAATTCTCACATTTGCTGATTAATTTTTTTATTTGATTTTCTGATTGATTTCCGGAACAGTAATTAATTAATGTGTCTTTTAAAAGCTTACTAAATTTATATTTCAAAATTAAACACTGTTTAAACTAATTTTTAAAATCATTCTGACCCTTTAAATGCCCACTTGCAGTCCGTTAAATATGTCCACTTTTAGTTTCGTAACATTTACGAAATCCTTTATATCTCGGAATCTATATATAATTAACGTAGAGACAAAAACAAACCTATCTTAGAAAGCTATTTAAATTCCTTATTTAACGAAACAATAAAATTAATTTATATCATTTTTGGTCAAAATTTACGTTTTCAACGTGTACGGGTGCCTTAATTGCGTAATATCATCAAAAGATATTATTTAAATTTAACCATTGTCTAAAATTACTATATATATATATATATATATATATATATATATATATATATATATATATATATATATATATATATATATATATATATATATATATATATATATATATATATAACACATCAATTGTTTGAAAAAATCTCATACAACGGTAAAGCGCTGACTTGTATCTTTGAAAAAAAAAACTGTTATATAACGAATTCAATCATTGTCAACATTTACTCTAGGATGAATTATGAATTCCGTAAGTCTTCAAAAATCGGTTCTTGTATCAGAAATTAACGATGCTCTGAGTGAACTGATAAGGCAAGATATACAGATGATATATCAGAAATTGATACATCTTTGGACATTAATATGATAATCACCAAAATGATATCAAATGAGCATCTAGTCTTAAGCAGTATTTGTTTGATATAGATCGCGTTTAATGTGACAAGAGTTCAAAAAGAATAGTCATGCTGACTGGTGTCACAAAATGTTGAAAAAATATGTTCAAGATCTATCAAATGATCTATCAAAAATCTATAACATATAAACAAGTATCGCATCATGAACCTATGCATATGAGCCCGAAATAAAAGAGAAATTAATTATATGTTTTTTCTCAAAGATGTACCAGATCAAACAAAATTTGTTACTGGAAAAATAACATTGATGTTTATATTAGCATATTTCTTTAACATTAATAACAATGTGTTGGCAGTGACGTTAAAGCAATGCAAGACGGTCAATATGGAAGGACAAGCAATTTATTTGCCAGAAGTCATTGGAAAAATTTATAAAAGAAAAAATAATATAAAAGAAGCTAAGATAAACATTATTGATCAAGATTTTGTAAATACTCACACATCGAGTCAAAAAAGAATATTTGACCAGCCAAAACATTAAATTCATAGCTCATACAGGGCATAGTTTTGATTTTTCACCAATTGACATTTTTTATTCTTGCACATCAAAAATAAATTACGTGGTCAACGATTTTCGATATTAGAAGAAATGTTTAATGCCTCCAAAACACATGATTTGGAGATCCTCGATCGAAATAAAAAAAAGTGGTTTGAAAACTTGTTCAAACGCATCAAAAAGTCATTGCTCTTCATTGAGAATGTTTGGCAAAACATTAAAATCTTCTTCTGTCATAAATACTTTTTTTGCTTACTAGGCTAAAAGCATAAATGACAAATTTCGTAAATATATCATACCAATTAAGAGTTAAATTTATATTTTCCACATGGGAAAAGCTTGGAAATAGAATGGTAAATTTAACTTTATAAAAATGACATAGGTATTCGTCAATTGTTCTTAACCTATAATATTTTTGAAAATCAAATAAAACCATTCCATTTAAATTATTATAATGGATATTTTCTACACTATCACATAAGAAATGCATCTATTCTCAATAACAAATTTAGTCAATTTAAACCCAGAAAGCAGTAAATAAATAGATAAACTTATTTTATGGAAATGAATCTTGAATTAAGTTTTATCATCCTGTTTGTAAATACATAAATCCGTTGTTATTATGAAGAATTTAAAATATGAAAAACGCACTTTACTTATTTTGTAGCAGTAAAGTATTCGTATAAATTAATCAACACAACTTACTTCTTAGTTTGGATTTACATAAAATATTTAAGCAATATAAGAATCACAAAATTCTCCAAGGAAATGTTATTCCTAAAATAAGTTAAAATATCTGTTTCTTAATTTAATTAAAATCCCTTGCTTAAATTTTTTATTTTCAAAACTTTAATTTCGAATAAAAGTTCTAAATTGAACTTAGTTTGAAAAATAATTAATTCAATTGCCAAATGTAAAATTGCATGTTTTCATTTATTTCCTGTAAATGTAAGAAATATGTTACTAAATAAATAAAAAGTTTTACAAGTCAATACATTTTTACTGAAATTTTATTGCTTTTTCCGAAGAGGACGTCTCTTTTATGTAAATATATATTACGGGAGTCTGAAACATTTTTTATCTACACTGGATACTTTATTGACAGTTTATTCTTGAATTTTGTTAAACTTTGCCAAGAGCAAACATGATGCTTCAGAACTTTTATCTTATGCTATTTTTATGCTTGAGATGTTAAAAATTGCCTTATCAGAATTTTTAGTAAAGTAATAATATTTTTCAACATGTAATAAAATAAATTTTTAAAAATATTTCACACTATAAGAAATGAACATTTTCAACGGGGAAATTATAAGTAAAACTATCTTTCGATTAATATTTTGTACTATGGGATTAAAGTTGAGATCACGTAAATAAAAATATAATTTCTGAATAAATATCAACAAAGGAGTTTACAAGCACCTGTGTTACAAATGATTATTTCAGTGTAAAAACTTTGTAAATGTGTTTCTAGACTGCTAATAAAGCAAAATTATAAAATGGCTAATGAATTGTAAGTTTGTATTACACTGAATACTCTACAAAATTTAAAAATTATATTTTGGAATATTGCATATAACAAAGATCTGATTATTAAAATCTTGAAATATTTTTCAAAAAACTCAATAAATTTTTTTTACTGCATTTCAGTGCTTTGACACAGACTGAAACAAACAAATCACTGATATTTTTATAATAATTTTTCGTGTTTTAATACTATTCACAAAAAGTTGGAAATCATAACCAAAGACACTATTTTAAAACGCATGTTAATTTATATTTATTTTTCATTTCTGAACATGCTTTGGTACGTTACTTTTTGTGTCATATAAGCTTCGCAATTTCATATAAAGTTAATATTTGAAAAGATCAAAACATGAATTCTTCATGAAAAAGATTATATCCTGCAAAGATCAAATCCATAATAATAGATACTTGGAATTTTAAAATGAGTTAAAACACAAGCTATTTTGATGATTGATTAAAAAAATCATGAATGCAATAAATGACGTACATAAATGCATTAAAATCGTTGAGCTAAGAAACAATCTTTTAAAGCCTAGTTAATGAATACAAGTTGTTCCAATAATTGAAACTTCAAAAGTTATAAATATCACTCTATATTCCCGCACAATATTGAAAATAATTGTATAATATTGAAAATAAAATATATTGATAAAGTTTGTGCTTCTTCATTCCATTTTACTATTTAAAATATAATTAGTAAAACATTCCTATTGTTTCAAAAAATTCAATGGTTTACTATTTTCAAGCAATACATGTAGGTTTAAAATTTATTAAACCGATTGAAAATGTCGTATATAAAAAGTTTAATAATTTTAAAATATTTACTACAAAATTTGCATTATTTTTGCTGAATTCACTTCAGAATTTGAAAAGATAATTAACTTTAAAGCAAATGAAAAAGTTTTTCGGTTAAATAAAAAAATACGTTATAAATGAACACAATAAAGTGCACAAAAGTATTGGTGAAAATTATTTACCCGTAAAATCCAAATAATAATCACTCAAAGTCAGTTTTCATAAGTGTATTTTTTCTCCTATTTTGTTTATCTTAATAAGAGAAACGAAACAATTCGGAAGAAAATGTTTCCAAAGTTGTATGCCCGAAGCTATAAAAGAAAATTGTCAGAAGATAAACACACCTCAATTTATCTAATAATCGAGAGTTAATTATCTGAACAGAAGGGTTGCAAGATTAAGACAAATCCCAAGATTAAAGTGCAAATAAATTAATATATTTGAATTTTATTCAATAACTTGATTACAATAATTTAAAGTTTTCTTAAAATATTTGCACTAATACTCAATTTTGAAGCAATTTTTAACTGTAGTGAAATTGGATCTATGTGTCTTCATATAAGTGGAAATATTCTGAAACTATCAAAACACATTTATATACAATTTTAAAAAACGATTTTTCAAAATAACTTACACAAGGAAAAATTAAGTATTTTTTTAACTGTGAAAAGGAAGGATAAACACAAAATCACAAAGCTGTTATCAGCAAGTGTATTTGTGCATAGTATGAATGGCAACAAAAGCATGCATTTTACAATAAGAAAATTAATTGATTTAAATGTCCTAATGCATATAAGTGAATTATTGTACCAAAGCTAAAAAACTAAATTTTAGTATATTTAGAATTTCCCCTTTATTAAATATCCATTTAATGTAGAGACGATAGATCTCTTTTTAATAATTGAGATTAAGAATTCATTAGAAGTTGAGCATTATTAAAGTATTTATTATATTTACACTTGTTCAACAAGATTTTTCTTGTTTAGCAAATCTTGCTTTAAATTTTATTATTTACAATTTCATTTACTATCTAGAATTAAGTGCAGTTTAAGTTTCATATTTATAAGTATTTAAATTTAATATATGCAAATACATATTAACATGTAATTATTGATATTAATTATTAATTGCAAATAATTTGGTATGAGCTTCTATGTCTAACTGCTTACAAAATAGAAAAAATGTATTGAAAAAAATATACAGAAGACAGAAATAAGTATTTCAAGAACCATTCTGTTTAAATTTCATTAAAAGCCTTAACTTTGATTTGATATAAAATTTACGATTTGATAAAGCGAATGACATTTTGTTAAAAGAGATGTTACTTTGAAAGTATTAGGTAATTTCTTGTATTTACAAAAATAGTTTTTACTAAGAATATATATATCGATTTATTTTATTTTTACCCATTTATTGTATTAATCTATTTATCTATATATTTATTGTATTAAGATTTAGTTACTATTATTATTTATTTACTAAGATGGGATTTCTCTTATAATTAAAAAGTAAATAGTCTGATGAAAAAGTTTTTCATTTAATGATTGTCAATTTGGTTGAAAAAGCCAAAGGAGATTATTTTATAAAGAAATCTCTGTTTAAAATATCAAGAACTCAACCTGAAATTTTTTATATCAGAAATTTTATATATTTCCATTTAGTGTTAGATGGAAATATGTATGAAATTTTAAGTGTGTATATTATTTGATATATATATATATATATATATATATATATATATATATATATATATATATATATATATATATATATATATATATATATATATATATATATATATATATATATATATATATATATATATATATATATATATATATATATATATATATATATATATATATATATATATATATTTAAATATCTAGATTTAGCTAACAAAAATTATAAATTTTACTATCACAAATAATTTTTAAATGCATATATATCCGTTCGTGATAATCATATGAAAATTTGTAAATAAATGAAAAAACAGACAGCTTAAGATTAATACAATAGTGTTAAAAATGTCTGAAACTTATAGAAAAATTTTAGGAAAAATCCTCTATTTTATGAAAGTAAAAAAAAAAAAAATAAATAAAGTACAAAAGCGTTTCAGATAAGGGCTTTCCAGATTATTAAAAATCAGCCACTAACAATGATTGTTGAAATGAAATAAGTAAAAGATAAAGCACTTTCAAAGAATTCTTTAATTTCATGGAATCAAAAAAAAGTCAGAATAATTTCCAATCATAATTTTTATTGGCTTAATATGTTTACTTTTATTATTGAAATTTTTATCATTCATTCATGGTATAATTCCCATTTTATTATCTTTTAATTATTTTTAAAAAATAATTTTGGTATAATTTAGGAAATTTTTCAATTTACTAAATGCAAAGCCTTATCCTTTTCACTGTGCTAATTCACGTTTATCTTTACTGTTGTTCAGACGTGGAACCAAGTCATAATGCATTAACATTTCGAGCTGAATTTTGTGAACAATTATCATAAATTTTAATTTCCGTACAACTTTCTTAAAGTAAAAATTAAAATCATAAAAAAATTAATAAACATTGTTGATTGATTTGGTTTTTTCTTTAGATGTAAAAATAGTAAATAATGATTACATATTCAAAATATATAAGAGGAATCTTAATATGGAACACTTTTTCTTTTTAAGCTTATGAATTAAAAATGTACATGAAATGTGTCTCCAGCAAACAGTTCTATTATTTAAAATTTTATCTACTTCCAAAATTTAATAAATTGAATGTATTTTTTTTCTAAACATGGCTAAAAGTTCAATTTACGAAGTCAGTGGTATTCAGTTGCGCCAATATCTATTGAATTTTATAGGAAAAAAAGAAACAAATATTTGAGTTGTGACACATGTCACATTTTATACTATCTGGCACCCTGTATTAAGAAAGTTAATCATGGAAAATTTATGTCATTCAACAGTGACGTGAGCTATGCAAATCATTATCATTGCAGAACAAATGAACATCAAGGGCAATTGTAGTGACATCTACAAGCTCTATATAAAGAGAGAAAATTTTGCAGATTTGTTTTTTACGTATGAAAAATAAATTCTTTAGCTCTTTTGTAAATCAGCTCTTTAAATATGCCTTACAAGAGATTCAGCGTTTTTCAGCAATGTTTCTGAGTACGACAGAGGGAGAATAGTAGTCGTTAAAGACTACAGATTATCCTCCAGATAAATAGGTTATCGTGGCGAAGATCATCAAGCATTTGTGATGCGAATCTGTAATACCATGTGACCGAATCTTGATGCAGGAAGGAATGGATGGGATCGATTTTCCCCACTTCGCTGTATGGACGAAAAGCGTATTGTGATCATGACAGTGATGGATAATAAATGAAAAATAAAAGAAAGTAAAAAGTGATCTCTTCATTTAATTTACATTTTAGTCTTCAATGATTAAATATTGGATTGCAGAAAATATCACCCAGCCTTGTTAATAATTATTTTTAGAAAAAATATGAACCATTTGAAGTTTGCATTTTAAAAATTTAAAAAATTCTGATTTCTTACTCAATGAATTGTAATGAAAATTTATCTTATTTCAAATATCAAGTAAAATTTGTCTAAACTTTTAGAAATTCTTCTTGATATAAAACATTTGGAAATTCATGGATAATTATTTATTCATTGCTTCTTCAGAGAAATGATAGCATTTTTTCCCGAAAATATGATAAGGAATTCTAGATTTAAACTATGAATATTAATGAGGCACTTTTCTAAAATAGAATAAAAATGTCAAAAATTTATATCGATTTAAAATACTTCTAACTTTATCCAATTGTCATTAGAATTTTCAAGACATTGTCTTTTAAAGTTAGAATGCATTTGTAAATATTAAAATAGTCTGCAAAATAAAAAAAAATTTGACAAGTACAACTTATTAAATTTTAACAAAATTCCATTGGAATATGTAGAATATTGTATAATAAAACACTTCACACTTAAAAAATCATCACATATTTTTTGTGCTAGATTTCTTGAATAAATATTATTTTTCTAATCCAAATTTTGCAAATTAGTTCATATATCGTTATTGAATGATCTCAAAGCAAGTCAAATAAAATTTTAAATGGTAAGAATTTTCTAATTTTAAATATATAGGGGTAATATTTTGTAATCATATTTTCCTTGAAATTTTCAAATAATTCTATCCAATTTCAGATTACTGAAAGTTAATTTAGAATGTATTTGATCAAATTAAGGCAACTTAATATGTTACTCAAAGTACACTTTCTTGAGTTAATTAAAACTCTATGCTTAAAAGATTTTTCTAGAATACACTTTTTCTTCCTTCTGTGAACTCAAATATATTTAATTGTTTTATCAATAAAAGTATTGAAAATAAAGTTTTATGACATTGCTAATTAAAAAATATTATTTAATTCTAAATAGATTCTAAAAATCTAATTGATGAATTAAAAAATTCAAAGCCATTAGCAAAAATTATTACCATCGTTTTCGCATATTTTTTTGTGTTTTAGATCTTTTCATAAAAATTACCCGGATAGTCATTTTGTTAAGAACTAATATTATTATTTGTTAATGTGTGGTACATAAATTATTTTAAACGCGGCATAAATTTTATCATTAATAAATAAACCCATTCAAAGATTCATATTACCAATTTTGAGTAATATCAACATTGGCATTTCGATTTCTTTGAATTTAGTCAAAATATTAACATAGGTAAAAACAATTTATGACTGATAATAAATTGAAAGAAAAATTTTCAAAGTACCTGACGAAATCAATTTTAAGCAGTCTTAAAGTACTTATAATTTTTTTGTTAGTATAAGAAAACTACCTCATGATTTGAGCTTCATAAATCTGAAGTATTCTTTTACTTCATATATTTTGTTTCTCTTTCTCTCTTTGTGTCATTTGATAAAATAACTCTTAATGACTAACCGAATTTTTTCAATCGATTATTATTTGGTTTGATGGATTCTTTAATTCTTCTTTCATTTGCTGACATTTTAATACCAATTTCGCAACAAAATAGCATTTTTAACTGAACAGAAAATTTAATTCACTACAAAATCAACAAGTAAATATTTATGTAATTATTCACAATTTACACCATTTGATTATTTTTCACCGGAGGAAATATTTAGCAGCATTTTATTTCTGAATGTGCTTGGGTATTTGTTTGTGCAATTAACGTTCACAATATTTTTATCTAGACAATTTTTCAACTATTCCTTTCTCTTAACACTATGCATTTTGATGAATTTAATTGATGTATTGTAGTTGTTTATGTGCTTGTATTAAGTGTCTTTTCAACAAATTCAGAATTTTCTTCTTTTTATTGTACTTAATTTATATTTTAAATATTATTATGTTTTAGAAAATTATAATGCATTTTTAAGTTATGCATATCAAATCAACGTATGCACTCATATTTTTGAAGTGATGCTTATTTTTTTCAATACAATTTTTGTAAAATTTAATAAATTTGGTAATTACACTCTTGAGGTATTATTTTTGTTTGAAATACTTTACCATCTTTTTTTTACATTTTCATAATTTATAGCAACATTTTTAAAAAAATCCATTTTATTTTTAAAATAATGATAGTTAGTAGCAATAGAAAGATGTATATAATAGTTATAATAATACAAATACCAATATTATGCCGTAAAGCACATATAGATGTAAACAAGTATCGAATAAAACAAATTATACTATAAAGTTATGTGTTTCAGTGTATTACATTTAGTATGGAAAATTGAATATTTTTTGATGGCAATATTTAAATTATTTAAAAATATTTCAGTTGCGAAAATTGTGCAATTACTCAATTCAATTTTCCTGACTTACTTATAATTTAAAATGAAAAATTTTTATACACTATTCACAAGCATTTAATTATCCCATACATATGCGTGTGAATGTTTATACACTGGTGGAAACACAATTAAAGACACTCACAAATTCACTTATTTTTTACATAAATGTCAGTGATATTTTTTGTACTAACTTTATTTGAATTAAATTTTTTTATCTTCAATCATTTTCTGCAAAAAACTTTCAAAGAAAAACTAATTTAATAAGTATTTATATAATTTAGTTTAAAAAATACAAGTGAAAATGTAATTAAAGACACTTACTTTAAATCTAGAATTTTAGATATCTACCACTTCATTTTTGTTTCTAAAGTGCTTACGAAAGCAGTTTGTTGTCTCTTGTGTATTAGATACTAAATATTTCAAAACATCTTAGCTTAAACACATATTATTCAAAGGTAGTTATAGAATGGGAAGTAACATAGGGCAAACTGTAGAAGAGCGAGCAAAAATTTGAATTTAAAGGAGGAAACTATTCAAATAGGTCAACTTCAAAGGAAAGTAATCGCTCTCCAACTGTTGTGTGCAATTTTTTAAATCTTAAGTGATAAGTATGGAGTTAAGAGGCATCGAGGTATTTGTAGTAAATTTAGTGACCGTTAAAAGTGGCAGATAATTCGTGAGGCCATAAGACCTGACGTAAATTCCACTAAAACTAGGAGTGAATTAGGCTTGTTACAACTCGAAGAGTCAGACAAATAATCAGTCAATCTGGAGTTGATAAATGGGCGAAAACACATCGCGAAACTCTCTTTAGTATTCAGTATAAGAAGGCTCATTTGGAATATGCAAAAAAAAAAAAATGCAGATTGAGACTTTAAATGGAAAAATGTGGTGTTCAGTGATGAGAAACAGTTGAATTTAACTAGACCAGATCGACACAAGTCTTATTGACATCGCATAGAGACCAAAAAGGAGATTTCAGCTATCCGCAATTTTGGTGGAGGCGCATTGATGGCGTGAGGAGTTTTCTCCAGCTACGGAACAACCCCCCTCTGTTGGATCACACCTAAAAGGAATTCCTCCGATTATATTGAACTCCTAGATAACGTTCTGTTGAATTATGCCAAATTTATGGATGAAAATTCCTGAATATCTCAAAAGAACACAAGCATTCATAACTCTAAATCAACAAAAGCCTTTTTCACGGAGCGAAACATCAAGGTTATGAACTGAAAAGCTAGAAGTCACGATCTGAATCCTATTGAAAAGATCTGAGGATTGATAGCAAAAAATTTACGAAAACAGCCACTTTGAGACAGAAATGGACTTAAAACACAAAATTCGTGATGCAAATTTACCATTAAATTACCCCCAAAATCTTGTGAAATTGATTTTAAATAAAATGCATGAAGTAATTTTAAACAATGGAGGTGTCACTCATTATTAATTAATAAATTTGGTCGAAAAACAACAAGTGATTTTAATTGCATTTCCACTCGAAGTTTCTCATTTTTTGATTAAATGATCTAAATTATCAGTAAATTAAGTTTTCTTTGCTATTTTTTTACTCTGAATAATTGAAAACTATAAATGTGATTCAAATAAAGGTAATTCAAAAAATACCATGCATTTTTATATGAAAATTGGTTGAGTGTCTTTGAGTATATTTGAGTGTCTTTAATTGATATATATATATATATATATATATATATATATATATATATATATATATATATATATATATATATATATATATATATATAGTATTATAAGCAAAAATATCATAATATCATATTATTTTCTTTTATAAATTAATTTTGTTAAAATATTCGCGTTAACATTTTCTTAACTAAATTCATAAAAATTATTTATATAATTATGGGAACTTTAATAATAACATAAAACAACCTTCATAAAGTTGATAAACTCATATATTTAAAGGTATTATGAGAGAATATTTAAAATAAGATAAAATTTTATAGTGATTAAAGCAGTATTGAATATTTTTATTCTTCCTTTTACCTTGTATTCAATGCAAGGTTATAAATAAATTTTACAATTCATAATGTTATATTATTTAAAGTCTTTTGTGATATTTTTTCACAATACAAATGTTTGTTGAAAATATGTCTGTATATCAGATTTATTTGGACTTTCACATTCAATCAACTATATCTAATAAGATATTGTAGATTTGCTGTATTTAATGTAATCATTTAACTTTAACTTACTTGATTACTGATAAAGTTTAAATAAAACTATGGAGCATAAAAGTATTACTCAAAATACTCCAAATTAGAGCATTGATTTCATCATAATAAACAAATCTTAAGATTGTAGAAAAAGTTATATAGATCGATAGATATAGATACATAAATAGGTAGTAAAATATTAAAAACATTTTAGAGAAATTTCGATTTGCACAGGAAAAATTAATTATTTTGTCGCACTTTCTAAACACCTAACAGTTACTTTTTTCAAAAATGAAATTTTTAAAGTAACACCATGAACATTTCAGTTAAATTAGTTCCTTGTACATTCCGTATTTCATCAGATTTAATACATTATTTTTATTTAACCTTAAAATATCTTTTAAGATGTAATGTTATTTACTGGTGACATAATCATAATAAATTCATCAACATTTCTAACAATCGGAAATGTTTGAGAAATGCTAAAAGTACAAATAAAATTTTATTCCTTGAACGTGTAAGGGAAACCAAATACCTTCACTCACAATATTTGAATAATATACTGGTGAAAATTCTACGATTTATATGCATTTCTCTTCAATTGACGTGAAAATGCTTATGTAGATATTTTAGAATCAAATAAAAAAAATTCTTTTGAACTCCGAAGGGAGAAATATGTTTTTTACACAGAACGTTTCTATGGAAATATCCATATAAATTTATTTTTTGACAAACAACTTAGGAAATTCTTAAAATATTATAGAGCTTGATAAAGGAAATTTACATTTAATTATTGATTTTTATATAAAATTGTAATGTTTTATTCATTATATTTAAAATAGCGGTTAAAAAAACTGTACACATATTTTAATAACTCCTAAATGAGCAAAGAAATAGTTCGAAAACTCTTTGTATGCATTTAAGCTTCTAATGAGCTAATATGTCATAGTAATTGTTTTAATATTGTGTTATACATGTTAAAATATCCTGAAAAAAGCACTGCTTTTCTGTATTTCCCTAATTTTTTATTTCGTCCTAAAATTACCTTCCAAATTTTTGTTAAATTTTACCTTCTAAGAATAAATATAAATTTATAATTTATTGCACTGAAAATGTATTTTAATTATAACTATTTTGGTATACATGGGCTTTATTTTTTGTTACAATAGAAATAATATCTAATCAACATTTGTATATTTGTTGCATTATATTATTATTATTGATTTTGTCTATTGATTTAAAACTTCAAGTATAAATAAATGTTTTGAAGTTCCGAAAGATGTAATTGAAACCTGAAATGTTGTACATCTCTCTGAAATAATATACCAATGCAAACATATTAGATAAATGAAATGCATTATGTAGTATAGTGTTATTGAGATTTAAAAACCAATTCTAGTTATTTTTTTACAATATAACCAAGTTTTTCTCTTTAGAATGAAAAGTTAAAGGATATAAATGAAACGGTGGCTTTTCTTTATCATAACCTCCTTTTTCTCATATCCATTTATATGATACGCTCGTAAATATGGTAGGTTAGTACTTAACACAAAACTAGAATGAAAACTAACATAACTTTAACTTGAATTATGTGTAACAAGAATACCTGTGGCAATAATGACTATAATCTAATAAGTTTATGATGTATTTTCTAATAATACAGTGTAAAATTGTTAGATTATAATCATAAACTTTATTGAGTTTAATGATTATCAGATTATGCTTATAATAAGTGTCTGCATATTTAAACACTGTTATTAGCACTTGCAGTATTCCGTTTTTATAAGTGTTAATGAATTTAGTTCAGTCTGTGTATTTAAATAAGCATACTTTTCATATTTTATAATTACACAACCTTCAAAGCAGACTAAATTTGGTGACAGATAAATATATAAAATTCTTGTTAGATATTGTGAAAATGAAATCCTATAACTTCAGATAATTGTGTCAACTGGTGCTTTGTAGGTTTACTCGCTGCCATTAAGAATAATCATCTCATTTCAATTAATACAAGAATTAATTTTTAAAATTATTCTCAATTATTTATACAATTTTTCCATATTCTATTATTGTATCTTACTCATTTAATAACGAACCTTCCAAGTTCTTCTATATCAATAATTCATTCTTTAATCTAAGGTTTCTTCATTAGTAGTATTGAAAGTTAAATATAAGTACCAAACTTTTGGCAAAACATTCAGTCTTGTTGAAAAATATTTTGAATAAATGTCTTGGTCTTTAATATTATTAAAATATTTTTTACTAGGAAAAATTAAATACCAATAAACATTTTATAATAAAACCAAATAGAGTAAAATAAATAATTGTTTATTATTTCAAATACTTATATTTGCATGTGTCTACGTTTATAGATCAAACATATTTCTTTTGAGAAATTTCTTTTATAAATTTGAATAATAAAATATGTAGGCAATTTTTTTAATTTTATTAATATATATGTGTGTGCGTAAGTATACATACATATATATGTATATAGAATTTTATTAGCAAATGATACTTGATTTCGGTAGAGCTCTGTAGTAAGGTATTTGTGTGTGCAATTTAAATCAATGGCTTAGTATTTTTATTTTCAATAATATATTAGCCGGCAATTTATTCAGTGTTTAAATATGTGCTCTTATCTGGAAGTCTAATTATTCGAAAGTAGTTCGAAGGCATTAGTTAGAGACGGTGATTTACTTACTTGCGATCACTTAAGACTTGCTTCCAAAATCCCTTTCCAGATAATTTTTTTAACGAGCAGAAAAAATTCTGATATCACAACGAGGCATCGTCGAGAATATTTCGCGTTGAATTTATTTTTAACGTTAATCTTAAAATTAAACTTTTTTTATTTGATTCTTTTTAATTTTATTCATCTTTTTACTTCACTCTTGTACAGATAGAGAAAAGGTATTATAATCAATTTGAATTGATTAAGTAAATTGTCAATACTTCAGAAACCGATGTCAAGAAAAAAAATCCTACACTTCATTACTGAATGTTTAATTTCGTATACATAAAAAGTTTGAATTTTTTAAGTAATTTTCCTAAACTAAATTTAAGGAAATGCAAAATAATGTTTATTTTTTAAATCCCAGCTACCTCTGGCTTTCATTTTTTTGGCACACAGTAACGAACGAGTTTGATAGCAAGTAATGTAGTTATGTGTTATTAATGGCCATAAGGTGGTTAATTCTTTGTAATTTTTAAGCAGTGGCAAAGCACAAAATCTACAAAATTAACTTGACCTATAAAGAAATACCATTTCATATTGCAGACATTGCAAATATATCTGTTTAATGCTCCGTCAACTATTCAATGACCTTCTATCATTTAATGGTGAGGACCACGATGGAGTTTTGATTAAGATATGAATAAATCTTTTATATTCCAGTGATGAGTACGAAGCTCTTTCTAAAAAGACATTATTGCCTTTTATTTATAAAATAGAAAACTTTCATTTAATTTTAAGAACAACGAAAATACTATAAGGTTATGCTTGAAAATTTGAGTAAGTGTTTTTATTTAGAGAATACGAGATCTGCTGTGCTAATTTCAAATAAGTTTTTCCTATTGCTTTTCAAAATAATTTATCTTTCTTACAATGTTATGGGGACATGTTTTTGTTTCATATAAATTTCATTCGTATAATTTCAAAGTATAAATGCTTTATATTTCAAATAAAAATATTAATATTTGAAAATAATATAAATTTATTAACAAAATATAAGTTTATTTGTTCTTGTCTACAGTGAAATAAAAAAACGATTTTTTTGTAAAATAATAAAAGTTGTTTCATTTTTTTAAATTTAGTGTTGACTCTTCTGTTATTTTTAAATGTTTTCTGATTGTCTTTACAAGTTTTAATTGAAAATATGAATATAGTATATGAGCAATTTTCATTTTTACCCATTAACTAATATTTTTATTAAAGTAATGATTCATTTTCTCAAATACTTACTTATTAGCCAGATATATCTTACAAACAGTACTTGAATAATAATCATTTGCTTATAAGATGTTATTTTCTTAGTTTAATACGATGTATTTTCTCATATAAAAATACAATGAAAAATAAAGCTTCTAAATTTTAATATGGAAATGTTCCGCAACAAAAAAGCAGAAAAAAACGAAGAAACATTATATATTTTTATTGTTTAAAAATTTGCATGTATAATTTCATATTGAAATTTTAAAACGAACATATATTACTATCGTAATGCGGAGTTTTGCTAAATAACTCGTAAAGAAAAATCCAGCAAGTTACGAAAAGTTTATCCTTTCTCGTTATCTTAGAGATACAATGAAGATACTCCATGAAGATACATAGAATGTAATAGCCAAAAAGATATCTACTAAATAATTACAAGGCCCAATCTTTTCATTGATGATTATATTTGCAATTCAAGTGACGTATTTTCTTTCATGATTTGGATGTATTTTCTTTCGTGTATTTTCTTTCATGTATGGACACTTTCATACTATAAATCATTACAAAAACTCAAGAAACTTGACAAATTCAATTTATGCCCATTTAAGTCCTTTAAATATCTCACATTAATATTAAAGTATCAGCAGACCATTGTCGTCACTCATCGTGATTATCCTTAGACCGTACATATTGCTCATAGTGAATTTCCACTTTTGATTTCAATTAGGTTATCATCACTTTCGTGTATGGAGGAACTAAGGCATTTGTTAAAAATTTTTTTTTTTTTTGCAAAAACATCCCTCTGCCTGCATCTATTTATTCTGTTATCAATTTTAACGTAGCAACGATATTTTAATGTCAACATGGAACCGGTATCATTAATATTCATGCCACATTATTTTGGAGCCAATTTTGTACAAGTTGTACATGGTTGTGAGTATACTTTGCGGAAATATCGTTTGCTTGATTAAAATTAAGTTTGTTGTAACTTACATATATATGAACTGTTACTTGTATTTAATGTTTTTTGATCAATGTATTCATCAGACCTTTTAAAAATAACAATAAATTAAAAAAATACATGGAAACATATTAAACGTGTGATTGGTATTCAATTTATAAACCTATCTCAAAATTTCGCATATTCAGGACCACAATTGATGAATGTTTGACAGAATATATTGTAAGGGGCATTAAGAATATTTATGAGATTAAATTTACAGAACCAGCGAAAGGTTGTTTCACCAACAGCTGATTTGAAAATTCATGGTGAATCCTTCTAATACAGGCGAATTGTATGACATTGAATTTTCAAATATTTCGTCATCTTTACAATAGGTGATTATAGGTGTAATTTCAAGAATAAGTCATTTTTGTTTTCCTTTTCTTCACCAAAGAGTGTACACTTTAAAATAATTTTAATAAAATATTTGTAAATCTGAAATTAATTAATTTAAACTTATTAAATAAATAGATTTTACTTTGTCTTCTTTTTAAACCAAAGGCATTTCAGAATTAAAGGAGCGGTATAGGGCTTAAATTATCTTTTTAAATGACTTTGTCCCTTGGATGACGTGCCATGAAAGTATAAAACAAATGACCATGGATAATATCGTTGAGTTGCACTAGATGTATAGAGGTTTACTAAAGATGACCTACTGCTGTCGTATGATATAGCATTCCACAATGTCACACCAAGGGTCACGGTTGTCTGGTCAGGGGTTGTTTTCATTATCGGAAGGTAATGAATTAGAATTCCAGCTCAACCAAAGATACGTTGTGTTCACTAATAACGACCAGTGCACGTTTATATTATACACTGGTGTGCAAAACTTAAGCAACAAGTGGTTTTTCGGCCACAGCTCCCCAACAAAGTATAAGATAGCCATGAAATTGCAGTATAATATGCACGTAATTATATAGAATAATTATTTGCATTCAAATTTTCGAAATAAAACGTCATAGGTGATGTAAGTGTACGTAAACCTTGGGGGTCGGCGCGCGCAGGTCAAAACTGTGATAAAAGGATGAAGAGCATCGTAGTTAAAGACATTCGCTGTAAATGCAAGTGATTTGTTTTGTGGAACAAGAAATTATTTAGACGACTTTACTCGAGGAAGAATGATTGGGAAGCTTGAGGAGGGGCGTAGTGTGACCAGTGTCGCCGAAGAGTTCGGGATCAACAAAAGTTGTGTTTCTCGTGCTTGGAATGCCTTTAAAACTACTGGTACAGCTGTTCGGAAGGTAGGTGGTGGCCGTCCAAGGAAAACAACACCAAAAGATGACCGTTACATTGTCCTCCAGGCGAAAAGAAACCTTTTTCAGTCAGCGAGCGCCATATATCAGCAACTGTGCACAGCCATAGGACGACAAGTATCAAGATTTACAGTGTCCAGACGCCTCCACAAAGGTGGCTTATTTTCTAGACGTCCTAAACGCTGCATACCTTTAAGAGTTTGCCATCGGCGGCACCGTTTAGAGTGGAGCTGAGAACACGAAACCTGGACACCTCATCAATGGAGTCGCGTCCTCTTCACAGATGAGAGTCGTTTTAGTGCTACAAGCGATTCTCGACATCAGTTGATCTGGAGAGAGGTTAGACATCGATTTCATCCTAATAACATCGCGGAAAGAGATTGTTACGGTGGTCCTGGAGTTCTCGTCTGGGGTGGCATTATGTTGAACGGGTGGACTGAGCTTCAGATCTTCGATCGAGGTTCTGTAACTGGAGACCGCTACTACAATGAGGTAATCTTACCCTATGTGCGCCTGTTCCGAGGGGCCATTGGACCAGACTTCATATTTATGAATGACAATGCCCGTCCACACCGTACTGCTAATGTTCAAGAGCTACTGGAAAGTGAAGATATCACACGAATGGACTGGCCAGCTTACTCTCCAGATCTAAATCCCATAGAGCATGTGTGGGATCCATTAGGGAGACGTCTTGCGACACGACAGTATCCTCCTGGTAACACCCATCAGCTGAAAGAGGCGTTAAAGGAGGAATGGAGACGTTTACCCCAAGAACTCCTGGATAATCTGGTGCTTAGCATGGAGAGACGATGACAAGCAACAATTACAGTAAGGGGAGGGCATATCCCATACTAGGGAACATCTGCCAGTTGTACTTACGCTTCTTCAGGAAATCATGTGTAACGCCACTATATGTCAAATAAAGCCTTTTTTGTTCCATACCCTACTTTAAGCTTTATATTCATTTCTGAGCCATTATTCTTTTACCATCGTTTTAGTACAGAATAATGTACATCATATTCACAAATTTCATGTCAATCGGATGATTTCTTGTAGTGTTATGACAAAAAACGCACTTGTTGCTTAAGTTTCGCACACCAGTGTAGTAGTCGTGATGTCCTCTAAATGAAGTGATACTTTTGTTGTTAACAGATCAAGAATTCAGGAGTTCTCATTTGGCTGTTTTCATTTAACTAGTAGAGCAACTCTGGCTTATAAGCCAGAGTTGCTCGACTAAGTAATGGAAAGCATGCAGGTGAAACAACAACATTTCTCACCAGGCATTATGGCTGTATACCTTTGTAAAACAAAGAGAAATTGAAATTGCCAGTCTTGGCCTCTCCAGACACGAACACGATAATTCTTTGCTTAATGATTAAAGTGAGATTCATCGTTGAACACTATACAATGCTAGTCAGAAGACAACATGATGTTCGACTGCGACACAACTCCGGACGATTACGCCGATGTTTTGGGTTAAAAAAAATACAGAGTCTTAAAAGCCGCTGTGAACATAGCCTCTTCTCACATAAGAGTCACAAAATGGGCAAAATTATTACGGGATATGGAAAGGATGCAATACGTTGAATATAGGACGATAATATTGCGGAGCAATCTGATTCTGTCGTACAATAATCCAATCTTGCCTAGCATTTGTGCACCTAGCTATCCAGAACCTTCCATTTGTTTATAAGTTCTTGACAGCATCTTTGCACAGCTGGGACTGTAAGTTGAGGAAGACAACCCATTGTCTTATATGACTATCAGCTTCAACCATTCTGAAAATGCGACCACATTTGAAGTCATTTTATTACTTAAAAATCTTTGAAAATGTCCTAATGACATTATTCGTTATTTCTCTAGGGAATCTCTATACCGAAATCGAAAATAGGCAAAATTGTTCACCCTTTTTTTAAACGGTATAATACTGTACCGATAGTTCTTTCAAGATTCAGGATGAGAATTTTATTCAAGATACCTTCAGAAATTAGTTCAGCCGACGGCATGTTTTGTTGGGCTCAGCACTGTATTTTTAAGTAAAAATGCTGCAAATGTTTTAACAAAAAATATTTTATATAAAAATGCAAAATGAGTTTTTCAAGATAATAATTTATCTACCAGATTATTTGACGCATGATTGTAAATTTTTTAAAATACACTAAAATAATTTATGCATTAATGATTTTTATACGATCTAATGAAATGTATTAAAAGGTAATAAATGAAAAATGTTACATTCAAATGTCTATAAGTCTTATTTATATATAATTAAAAAAATCAGCAATATTTTTCATATATTGATTTAAGCCGTATGTTGAAAGGTTCCAGAATACATGATCCTGATAATTGGCTGTGTCCAAAATTTGCAGCACTTTGTTCCGGTTTGATCCCGTATTGGGAAAAATTAGTTATGAATATGACTCTCAATGGTAAGCAAAATCAATCGTTTTAAAGTTTGGAAATCGCCAGGCTGCTTATCACAAGACATTAACACTTCTTGGTACAATGTCGTGGAATGAAGAAGTAACACCCATTTGTAATTTCTCAGTCTACTACTTCAAATGCATTTATCATCCTGAAAATAAGGGAGTACATGAAATTACCACAGTGTAGGGAGTACATTGTTGTCTAGACTAGTGGAGTCGGATTCAACACATCCCTAGTTAGTGGTTAATACTTATCAAGCTTTGTTATAGACACAACAAAAATTCTTTCAAAAAGACGTTCTCCTGAAATATACCGAACCCAGATTATGACATCTGAATCTCTCTCAGTGCTTGAAATCATACCTTCAAAGAACCTGTTTCCATTCATTCACTGTGCAATTTTGCCGTGCACTTTCGTCAAAATCAACCCAGTATCGTAAGTGTATTTTATAATCAAAAGCTTATAGAAAGTACTATAACAAACCTGGTTGCTTGTTGAAACTTCTGAAGAATCTAGAACGTCAGATTAATGCGGCTTTTCAAATTTCTTTGGTTTCGTTTATTTGTTTGTCGCTCTACGGTCATTTTTTGCACACGAGGGCTAATCAGACAGGGACCTACGGATTAAAGTGGATTCCGAACCTCTACAAGCATCCCTGCCCAAGGTGGGATTCGAACCCACGAACTGTTGAACTGAAGGCAAGAGCGCTAGCCATTCAGCTACCAGCTCAGCTCAATTTTTTTTAAAGCACTCTTCAGTTTCTATCTCTTAGTTTCGTGGGTCTGTCGGGTCGAAGCAAATTCCGACAATCAGCATTTACCTTCCACTTTTTAACCATAAAAATCGTGGCTGGCCCATTTTGGAATGTTTTTAATGCTCACGAATTATATCCTATAAAAAAATTGGCGATTTCTATGATATCCGAAAATTATGCAATAAGTCTGAATAATTATTGAATTCAAATAAGCAAAATAACCACAAATGTCTCTAATAATGAGAAGCAATATTTTTATTGAATTAAAATACCTCCTTAATATGTAATAAATTAGAAAGAATGAAATATGATATAACACACACTCAAATTAACGATAAAACATTTCACAGAAAATATTTATAAATAGTCATTAAAGTATGCTGCGTAATAAAGTTCATTAAAAGGTATGATGTCAAAAATCCTTTTGGTCTCATTATTTGCAATTGATGAGTTAAATGTTTTGCTATTGTTAAAATTCGTTATAAATAGGAATATTTATTATTAAGTAATTTATTAAGTTTGAGAATGAAATTACTTTTAAGGAGATTTTTTAATTTTATTTGTTATAAATATTTATAATTTTTAATTATGATTATAATTTTTTTGGATATACATATACATAATGCATACATAATTTTTTTGATATATATATATACTCTTAAAATATAGTTTCTCAACACAATTTGGGAATGGAGCAGGGCTTATTTTTATATTTATTTTAATCCAATTTAGTAAAACTACATTTTTTATGTTATTTTTCAATAATTACACATATATTACAGTTATTACTAAGAAAAAGACCAGATATAAAAATATTGTATTCCATTTATAATCGAAATTATCTTATTTTTCTCAATTAAATTACTCGATGTGTATGTATTATCAAATTATGTAGGTATTTTTCACTTAATTTATTTATTCTATCTTCCCCCCATAAATCATTGAAAAACAAAAGAATGTAAGATTACATAGCCACGAAAATAAATAAGTTTCGAATCATTATTTAAAATTAATGTTGATTAATGATATGTTTATATTTTATATTCAAAATGGATTCATTATTTTCATATAATGCGGCATGATACGAGACGAAAGTTCTTTCAAATAAGGTAATTTTTCTGCGAATATAGAAAAACAGTGAAATTCTAAGCTAATCCTATAATTTAGTATGTAGGTTGAGCACCATTTGTTTGGTTATAAAGAATGATTAATTGTTACTTGAAACATCTAGTTAAATTTCTTCATCGACAAAATAATTTAAACAGCGAGCTCTCTTTTTAATTATTGATTGTGTAATTTTTTCCTTTTCAGGTTAATTTTTGAATAATATTTGAAAAATAAAAATTTGAGTAAATCATCAACAAAAATTACTGTTTCTTCAGGCATGCAAGAAAATTCATTGATACTTTGTTTAAATTGAAGTAAATATCTGATATTCTTGAGTAATAATGAAACTTCGATTTAAGAAAAAAATTCTGAATTTTTCTTGGTTCTTTGTATTTTAAGTTAAGTCATTTTATTGGAATTAAAGAAGAAAACATTTTCTAAGTTATATATGAAATTATTTTGAAATAACATATTTTGTTATATAAAATCATAATAGTTTAAAATAACTCTGTCTTTCCCTTTGTGGAAACGCTAATGAATCAAAGACATGAACTCAAGTTTAAAAGAAGGTAACTAGCTAGGAATGTTTTTGTGATGAACGCAATGAAACAAAAAATAGTTTTTTAACAGTAAATGAATAGTAATTTTTGAGCTAAAATTGTATTATTTCTTATTAAAATACGAAAATGTTTCATTTTGTGATAAAATATTTTTTGTAAACTTTCGTCATTTATATTTGTATACATATATATATATTTACTTTAAAAGTATACAAAATCAAAGGAACATAACTATTACTATAAAGCGTTAATAAATCTATGAATTAACTGAAAAATAATTAACTACCAAATTATCAAGCAAAACTGAATTAATTTTTCTATACTACGGATATTTTGTTTATTACTTGAATAAATAATGGAACAATAAAGTAAAAAATGAAATACGTAAAAATAAAAATATTAAAATGAAATAGATTACTATGCCTTTTAATGCCTCTTTCATTTCATGCAAATTCCTAAGGTATAGCATCTTTATAATAATGAAAAAAAATTATTTTCCTTATTTTATTAATAAACGAATACATTATTCAATTACATAACTGCATTAAAGTGATGCAACGAGAAAAAAAAGGTTATTATAGCAAACGTTACAATTCAGGTAACTGTCGTAAGAGTTATATGTTGTTAAAAGACACTTTATTAATGCATGTGATCATCTAAAGCAAATGAGGACTAACGCCTTACATTTTTAATAAAATGAAATTCGATCAACACACCATTTTCTTAATGGATATAAATCTTATGAAGGTTTAAATTAAAATGTGACCACGCAGTATTGTTTAATTGCAACTTGTTAAATTTCTTACCTTCACTCTTAATTTCGTTATTTGATTATTTTTCTGTTCTTTGTTCCTGCATTATTGCTTACCATTAGAGTTTATATAAATTATAAATTCTTTAATTAAAATAAAATTCAATCCATTAAACTTTTACCATGATAATTATAATAAATTTTTTTAACTAAATTTATCTATAAATTAGATTTAAATTAACAGATCAAAATTATTTACAATATCCTAATGTTTTAACGGCGATGTCAATATAAGTTTCTTGGGATGAAGTGCATTTTTATAGAAATTGAAATATGAGTAGAATATCACAATTATGATGATGGATTCCAAGTGTACTTTGCTAAAAACTAAAAAAATATTTTTAATATTTATTAAAATAAAATGTTTTATTTGTTAATATTTGATAAAACGTGTCTAGTTCTACAAAAGCATCGAATGTTACATCTTTTGAATAATTTAATTTCGTATGAATCTTTTTTCATATATGTGATATCAAATATTTTCACTAATGAAAGATATGATAAAAATATTTCAAATAAGTTTAAAAAATTAACGACTTGTTGTATTATAATTTGTAAGAATAACACAGAATTAAATGTTGCATGCGATATTTATTCCCTTCAGCAATTTGCCAAATATTGTATGCAGTTTGTTTAATAAACTAAGATTAAAAAAAAAGGAAAAGTTAACTTGAAGAAACGAATATTCATTAATTTAAGAAGTAAAGCCCATGTACACTGTCCGACATTGAAAATACCAAATCAGGAAAGAGTTGCCAAAAGGTGACGAAATTAGGCAAACGGAGAAAGACAGTAACGAACAGTAAGTAATCTATATTTCGAAATGATATGCATAATACAGAGCAAGAACATGGTCCGAACAGTAGGTTGTAGGATCACAGTGAACGAACATGCACGAAGCAATGAGAGCACCGATGACATCCTGAGGGATAACTTTCCATTCCTTGTCAACAATTTGCCAAAGTGCGTCTTCTGAAGGAATCAGTGGCAGAGTCTGCAGAGGGCGTTCAATTATATCCCATAACGCAACGTGTTGATAGATCTAGTAAGGACGATGGCAAGGAAACGACTATACACCTTGCAGGACATGGTCTCCGTTGCGAGCAATGTAAGTTTGGGTGTTATCTTGCTGATAAAGTACATTGGGTACCCTCTCCAAGTAGGGGAGTGTCACCGGCCGCAGCACATCATCTATGTAAAGTTCAAATGTCATAGTTCAGTAAATACGAACTAGAGGTGACCTTGAGACGTGCTCAATAACAACCCAAAACATGATGTCAAGTTGTCGCTTGGTGAGGAGTTCCATAATTGCTACAGGATTGGACTCGTTTCCTCATCAACCTCACACTCATACGCGCAGGCTATCACTGAAGAAACAGAAGCATGACTCATCTTTATTTCTCGGTCATCCACATCATGCTAATCTGGCACCATTCCAGATGTTAGCGTCCATATGCAATGGGATCAATGATAGTCTCTTTAACGGATGCCATTAACGTCGGCTACTATAAACAAATAGACGGTAAAAGGCTCTGCTCAATATGGGAGCATACAAGGGGTCTTGCATATGCTGTCGAATTTTGGTAAACGCTATTTTCAGGGCCACAACCCTGCAAACATTCCCCAGTTCCTTGTTCCAACCATCTTTGCCTCATCGGTATACTTGGAACGCTTTCAAGTGTCTGTCAGCTGCGATTCGCCGTAAGGATCAACCCTACCTTCTCAGTCCGATCACCATGCTTTTCGTAAACCCATCTTGCCTGCTGGAACTGACTCCGTCTATGATAAACTGACATTCTTTGCAATTACCGTGCTCTTTGCCACAGGAATAAACTTCCAAGAATTATTTTCCAAGTAACAACATTGGTGACAATATTGCATAGTCTGCCAATTTCTAATCTTATCCTGCGTGAGCTAAGTGTATCTCATTTTACATCATTTGCAAAACTCGATAAGGTTCGTCTACCTGTAAATTTAACCAATTTTCTGGCCATTCCTTCTTGGTGTTGCATTTTTAATGTCGAGCAGCACGTAATGAAAGTTAGTGGTTAAAAAAAGCAAAAGTAAATTGCATGTGTGTATAATGTTTGCTAATTGTAACGGATTTTTAATTTAATTGCTGTAATAAGAAATGGAAAAAATTAAAAGTTAATATTAAAAAAAATTTAAAGTTGATCATGTAATAGCAAAGAATTTAAAATAGGGAAAATATGAAATAAATTTTAATTGTCATATGATGCTCTTTTAAACCTAAAATCTCAGCAAATTTATTTAGAAATTTATGTAAGAAAATTATTTTTGAGAATTTGTAGATTACCATACCAATTAGTTAGAATTGCTATTTGTGAGAAATGATAGCTAAAATCACATTTTGGTCAATCAGTTAGAATCAATTGGTTAGAATTGCTATTTCTGAGAAATGATAGCTAAAATCACATTTTGGTCAATCAGTTAGAAACAATTAGTTAGAATTGCTATTTCTGAGAAATGATAGCTAAAATCACGTTTTGGTCACTCGATACTCTGTTCCACTTTCAAACATGTTCTCTTTACAAGACTAGTTATGTGAGATCTGAGATTATCATGTGTTAAAAGAAAGATATGCCAATATTATGACATATTATACATGATATGATATTCCAGTCTATTTCTTATACATTCGTGTTTCAAATGTCTTTTCAATTTTTACATAAGCCAACATGCACACTGATACTAATTCCAGCTTACACCATTCACTCATGTAGTCTTTAATCAGAATTATACTTTCCCCGCCACAATGTGTCTGATTTTACACTGTAAAATAAATCAAGATTTGTTATAAACAACATCTGACACAGACTGTGCATACATATTGGATATTTCTTAAAAATACCACATTAATGGTATATATTTAAAATATCACTCTGAGGTAAACTGAATACACATCATTCACACTTATTCCGATATTCTTAAAGACAATTGTCACGTCTTCACTAGTAAATTACGGATATAAAAAGCACCATGATGAATCATCCATTTGATAATCTGGTTTGAGATCATTTCTTGCAAGAATTAAATGTTTGTCTTTGCAACTGAGTACCGTTGTTTTCTCAGTCCAATTATCTAAAATTGGTTGCGTCATTTACGATTTAATGTGGTACAGCGTAAACGATCTTGTTCTGGTAAAAGTGATGAATTTCATTCATTAGATTCAATTCATTTAAATGAAAATCTTTGCTACAAAGCAACATCATCACTACTCATCTTTGATTTGAATATATCCAATTCAATAATACCGATAAGCCTCGAATTTTAAATGTTATCCTGATATACATTCAAGTCATTTTTTTAAAACAAATATGAAAAGCTAAACAATAGAATTCTATACCTAATGCAGAGAAAAAAAGTGACTTTATACGCTATGCAATTAATGCAAATGAATCATTTTTTGTGTTTCTTAATACAATTTTTGCTAATTTGAATAGGAATTATCTATTTGTTATTTTATACACCTTATAATATGAATATTTCATTTGATATTTATTAATGATTTAAATATTAAGGTAATTTCATTGCAGTTGTATGATCGCATATTTTTTATGCAGTGAGTATATAAACATATATTTGGGTATATATGCTTCTCTATTTATAAATTTAAATATGTTTTAAAGTTCATCATATATCATATTACTTATCTAGATCCTTCTCCCCAAAAAAGAGTTCATTTTAAGTAATTACAAACTGAGTTTAATTGGTTATTTGAGCTAAATTTGAATCATATGGTTTTTGAAAATAAGATATTTAATTACCTTAAATGGTTAAAATTATAATTAATTTCTGTAATTTAGAAACAATGAAATATTTTATTTAAGCATAATAAAATCTCAAATGTAAATATATTTTATACATGTTCTATTATTTAATACATGCTTGTTAATTAATATTCAAATAAAAATATTATTCTGAAGAATCTAATTTATATTTTCTGCTGTTTATAACTTCTTCATGGAAACTGCAAGGTTTAATCTTGGGCTATAGATTTATTTTCCAATTGCAATGTGATATTATATTTAAAAAAAAAGACTATTTTTCATTGAAAATAGTTTATTCACTTATTTGTTCGTGTAAAAAATGTACAAAAAAACAACATTTATTTTAAGAAATTTTGATAAAAATGAAGTTATTTACATTATTGTTGAGTGAGTTGTTATCATAAAAATATATACTTGGCTATTTGTAAGCAAGCTTTAAATAAAAAACAAATTTAATTAATTTATTGCAAAATAGAAGAAAACATATTTATGTTAAAGCTTTAGAATAGAGTAATAATTGTTATCCCCTTTTGTTTTGAAATGTGTGAGATTAATGAAATTCCTAAATAATTCAATTCTTTGAAATTATGTGAATACAAATAATTATATTCTATTGTAGTAAACGAAAAAACTATTCTTAACTTAATAAATGCTTGCATTACTACATTAGAAAATTCAATAACAAAAACCATAAAAATGAAATATGCTATTTGCTTTATACTCTACTCTCTTATTTTGTAAGGAAATGAAATATAACCTTTCAAAAGCTTAGAAAATTAAATTCCTTTCACAATTACTAAAATTAATATGTGGTGATTATATCTCAAAAGGTGACATTTATTTTCTGAGAACCAATAAGAATATTAATATGTCATAATTTAAATTACTGGCATTTCAAAAATTCAAAAAACTTATTTACTTATTCATTCTATGGAGTTGCAAATTTCGTATGCAGAATATGGGTCTTTAAAAGTTGAGTAATTTTGAAAAAAATTTGAGTCTATTGATCATTAATTTTATTATTATTAAACTATATCTATGATATTCAATAGGAATGAAATTCAAAATGATGTAATGTATTTCCCAATTCTTTTTTTAAATAAACACAAATGAAAGGAAAACAAAAAAATTATTTAAATAATGATAAAGCAGTGCTCTTTTTAGCAGAAGATCTGATTATAACGCTGGCCATTGATACTATAACTCTGAATTTTCCATGCACATTTGTTAAGATGTATATTTAATAGTTTTCTGTCTTTCCTCACTTGTAATGCGTTACAATAGTTCTCTCTTTATGAAAATTCGTCATGGAAGTTAAAGATTTAATACATGTTTGAAATGGTTATAATACCATTCATATTGTTTACACATTACGTAATACGGCTTCTAAATAATTCTGGTTATTTCTTAACAAATCCTAACTATTTATATAATTATGCAAATAAGTTAAAAATATCTATGCTAATCTTTGATATATTGATATCATAAGAGTAATAAACATTTCAACTTCTAATTTGATATTTTTGAAAGAAATTAAAAAATTTTTGAACAGAGTCAATTTTTTTAATATTAAATAAGTCTGTTGATTATTTTATTTTTAGGTAATATTGAAACAATTTTTTTAAATACACTGAAATAAGGGAAGAAAAATTTGATTTATTATAATTTATTATATTGGAAGTTTCTTGTTAATAAAATAAGCATACTAATAATGTATAATATTATTTAAAAAAACAAGTAAACTTGTTAAATTATCAAATTATGATGGATCATTTACAATTAGTAAGAATCAAACCAAAGTTATTATTTTATCTAATTTGTAATAGAAATTTCTTCATGAAACACACTAAAGATTAATAAAACCATAAAAAAGAAAAATATCCAAGAAGTTTTCAATAAATTTCAATTAAATAAAAATATTCAAAATTTTATTTAAAAAGCTGCAAAAAAAAAGAAAAAAAAACTGAAAGGAAATTTTAAATTTTAAAATGCAATAACTTGAGTAAAATATTTAGACAGCACTTTTTATAATAATTAAAATTTAAGATTTTTAGTAAATTATTATATATTTAATAAAAATACTACTTTAATGAAATAATGATTCCTCTACCAATTTGATGATAACATCACTGTACCTTAATCACATACATTTAATTTTCAAACAGCACATCTTACTATCTTAAAATGTGTTTGAAATATATGTAATACAATATACAATACATATAATACAATATATAAATACATGTAATACAAAATAATAGTGTTTGAAATACATGTGTTTGAAATACATTAAAAATTAATCTGTTCATAAAGTAATTTCGATTCATGAATTATAAACTACCCTTTTACAATTAAACTACAAATAAAGAATTTAAATTGGAAACTTTTCATAGAAATGATTATGAAAAATAAACTATCAAATATGGTTCTTCAAAATAATCAAGAATAGATCTAATAATTTAAAAGCCTCAAACTTTTTATTACACTAGTTTGTTAATTCTGAATTTTTTTCCAAAACATATTTCTACGAAGTAATAGTCTTATGAGAACTCATTTCATATTAAAATTGCTGAAATCAAAGGTTTGTTTTAAAATCATTTGATCATAAAAACCCTTTGGTAGCTCTGTGATAAAGAAAGCAAAATTGATTTAAAAATTTCAAAAATATTGAATCTAGGAACGTCCTAATTTACCGAGAACATTTGGAATGATTAAAAATTTTATCAATATATATTCCTATATTACACTCAAAGTAGCTAATCCTCACTATCTCCTGCAAATGGATGATTCTGCTGAACATTTTCCTATTCATTAATCAACATGTATACTTATAAATATATGGAGTAGAATCTAGCAGAAAAGAATGTAAACTATTCATTTATTGAGTACAGTTTAGTTTATTTCTTTAGTAATCCTTTTATTTCTAAGAGTACGATTGACATTTTGTTCTACTTGTACTCCAACAATTTTTCTGAATCAAATTCATTCATTTGTAAACTTATAAAGAAAAATTTGGAATAATTTATTTTAAACAATTAAGTACTACAACTTTCCGTTCTTCTTTAAATATTGCTAAACTTTGGCTTCATATTTGTAATTGGAATATTGTTCTTTAACAACTAGAATTTACCAAACAGATTTTTCATTGATAAAACAAAATCTATTTTCATCATAATTTGCAAGTTAATAACTCTATTTTAACAAAGAACTTTTTGAAATGGACAGAATAATCTTATAAGTTAGAAAATCTTATGTGTAAGTAAAGATAAATATCATTAAAACAATTATAACATTCTTTTTATTCATACTTAAATCTTATTTAATTAATTTTAAGCATTTGATCTAAATTTTCTAATCAAATGCAATTGCAAAGTAAATAATTATTTTGAGCGACATCTGTTAAAGTAAGTGTAATATTTTACTAAATGTATATATATATATATATATATATAAAATTGGGGAAAATATGTGGATTAATCTTTTTTTGCTTCTTTTGTTTTGATTGTATCTTTTCAAATATCTGAAAGTTTAATTTAACAAAATAATATTTATTTCTGTGCAGTTCTTTTGATCCCGAAAAATATGTATATATAAATGCCTGGATATTGAATTCGTAACCATTCTAAAATTTAAAGCTGTGGAAATCTGTAAGAGCCTAAGAAAATAAAAATCTGTGTTAACTGCAATATGTAGTATATGTTTCTTAAGTGAGAAAGATTAAAAAAACTTTATCTCATATTATATATTATTTGAGAGAAATGATGCAAAAAATATGTTTAAAAGAATATAGGGTAAGAAATGCAGATCACGTAAATACGTACTGCTAAAGTAATAAAAATACTTATTTAATTGTAAAACATTTACGACAATGAAAATGCAATAAACTCTTATATTAGTCAAAAAAGTAAAATTTTACATTAAAACACGAATTCGACTGCCCTACCAATTTAAGATCTTTGATTCAGCTCGGGACATCCCCACCCCCCACAACATCGAAATGAGTCTATGCCACGAAATCATCAAGGAGATATCCAGATGTGTTCTGGACACCCATGGTTATCCATAATTCTCCTCATGGACACGACACCAACCAACCATTTAAAATTTAAAAATATTTTTAACAAGAATAATTTTAGCTGTTCAACACATATATACCATAAGCGCTGTTAAAAAGTGACTATGAAGAATTAACTATGATAGGAATACAAATAGATACATGCTGCTTTGATGGAAGCTATTTAATTTAAATGAATAGCATTCACTACTGGAAGGATTTTCATATCAATGGGAATTTTGTTCTCTATTCTTTTACAACAACCTTGTTTGCGTTTGAAAATTCAAAATTACTGCTTCCGTTTTACAATTTACATCGTGCAATACTGGTGTTAGATTATCAATCTACGATAGGGGTGATTATTTTGATTTTGAATTATTTTTGTAACCAATACATCCAAATTGCAGGCCTAAAGAAAGTCCCCTACAGATTAGTGAGACGTATGCTTCTTCTCACATCATAGCTTCCAATAGAATATTTAACAAAGCATTGATGAGTTGCCTGCCAATTACATTTCACCAAACATTTGCCTTAAATTTAAGACAGTCTATAATGAACACGACTCACAATTTTAACTCCAATTAAACTTTCTAATGATAATATGGTTTGCATATTAAATATATAAGAACTACCTAGGAACCTAAAACGTCTTAACTGTGTACATATATTTAATGTTTATATAACTTCTCAGAAATATCCTAAGTATATCAGTACATACTTAAAGCTTTTACTCAAATTAAGCTATACTTAAAAATTTCAAGTTAAATATCCTAATGAGGAAATAGAAGTAATTTTGAAGAGATGTCCATTGTTTTGTTACTCATAATATAAACAAATAATTAATTCATAAAATTTATTGAACTCTTAAAGTAAAATCCAGTATTAATCAAAATTGGGGAATTATTACTTTAATTTAGGACAAAGTTGGAAATTTTAAAACATTGCAATCTTTTAATCTTAAATTAGAAAATAATTTTACATAGTATTCATTTATAATGACATGTAATGTTTTTATGGGAAATTAAGATACTGAAGTTATCATAAATCCTTTAATGTATTTTAAGTATTACATTTGATTCGTATTACAGAGATTATAATACTAAGCGTTGATAATAAATGCGTTTGTTTTTCCTTAAACTATACTAACGGCGCCAAATTTTCCTTAAATATTTGACAACATCCAGTTCGAGAAATTAAAAACTTCAGTCTCAAAATAATGGAAAAAGTCTGCTGATTTGCAAATTTTTTATCTTTTGATATTCAGAAAATCAATTACAGTTCTTATTCAAGTAATAGTGAATTAAATGAAAGACTTTTGCCAAAGTTCTCAATTTTATTTCTGTTTAAATTCTCACGAACAATAAAGTATTCTTACTTTATTAAAAGAACGTTGTTCAAATTTTTGAATGAATAATAGATCAGGAATTCATTCTGTACTTTTATTTAAAGCGTAATTGATTAATATGCTGAGCAAGTTTAAAATAATTTAAATGTTCCATTTACAACGAAAATCTCTTTTCTAAATAAATTCCTCTCAGAATAGCATTTTATATTAGTAGCTTTTTTTATTATCTTCTATTATAAAAGATATCTTGCTTATTTTTTATGATATTATATTTACATAGCCGGCATATAAATTACACAAAAGTATCTGTAAAAAATGATAATAATTTAAATGCTTTAATTTTTGAATATTTTATTATATTTGTACTGGTAATATTAAGCTGAGTATAAATATAAAGTCTATCCTTACACTGTATGTACTGTTATTATATGATAAAATGGCTTGGGTTGTTTTTGAGATTCATTCAAGAGAAACATTTAAAAAAAAAAAAAAACTAACTGATTTTGATATTATTTGAAAAAATAAATAAGAAAATAATGAACAAATAGCTGTCAATTACAATATCTAACAATAGCAAAGCAATTCCGATTAGAATCTTCTGTTTTTTTTATAATAAATTGATACATAGGTTTTTTGTTTTTATTTTATAGTAATTTTATTCATTAATAGGCAAGTGATATTCCAAAAAATATAATATATTTTAATTTAACTGAATGCCCCTAATGTTAAAAATTTTTTGGTACACATAACATGAAGTATTCAAACAATAGCTTAGGATTAATTATCTTTAACAATCGATTATTTTATTTCTGATAATAGTATGTATAAAAAAGGATCTTTCGAAAACGAAAATATTGATATTCAATAAACATGTAGAAGCAAAGGAATTAAAAAAGAAACAAATATTGAAAAATTGTTTTAATAAACTAATTTTTAATAATATTTAACTTATAGTTTAATAAGTGTAAATAAATATAAAAGGATATTTTTACTTCCACTTTTTATTAATATTAACCTTAGAATTACTTTCAATAAGAAATTAAAGATTTTATTTGTATGCACTACTGAAAAATAAATGAAGCAAATAAAAAAATGAAAGTAACTTTACATATTACAATGCTGCAAAAAGAAGAGAGAGAGAAGAGCAAATGCTATGAATGCTGTTGAATATTAAAAAAACAAAATACAGAAAAAAATGGACGAAAAAATTGTATATGAATTCAGTTCTTTTACATTGTGAAAAAAAAAACTAAACCATTGCATTAGTATAACAATTTGGTTATATAAAAATGAAACAAAGTATATACCTTGGAAATACTGTTAAATGATTAATAAGCCATATGGTCAATTTTTTTATGGATGCTATGAATTTACCGAAAAATTCGGAAGAAAAATTATTTCATTTGGAAAAAATATCATCTCTAAGTCCGAGTATGCTCTAAATTTGTTTTGTCGGAATTATGTCAGGAAAACATTATATACTTGCTATGTTTACTCCGGTATACATTTTAAGGATAATTACTTCAGATTAGTCGAACGATACCTGGTATTAGCATGCATTAAAATAAAATCATTTTTTCACTGCAGCAGATACTTCAAGAGGTTTTAATATCTCGTCTACATATTATTGAATCTTTTAAATGGTAACAGAGAACATTTATTTTTTTTTATCTTTATTTAATTACATTAAAGAACCTACTTCTTAGTGTTCTCACTCGCGTTTTTTTAACTAATTTCAATCGGTAGAATCATACCTTTTTCGATTATCATGAGATTTTGTGATCAATGAAACACACATCATTATTCTAATACAAAAATAGGCAACCTATATGTGGACTGTTTTGAGATATTTTAACTGAATATTTTAAATCAGTAACAAAAAGAAACTATCGAAAAAAGTGTTAGCTAAATATGAACTTAGATGTGCTTCAAAGTGTCAACTATTGCTGTCCAAAACCATTGAACACAGATACATTTTCAACAGGAGACAGTAACCAAGTCTACACCTGGGATGACTTTACACCTACCCATCCCGCGACTCCCAATGCATGGGCCTTTGGACTACACGAAAATTATAATACTTATTATTTAGATTTTAATACTTATAATTTATGAAAATATTAATTATAAACAATATATTATTATATATAATCAAGTTATTCAAAATAATTCATTTTTTAATCGAACATTTTACGTGATTTCCTTTTAGGGAAACTGCTTTGTAAATAATTAAGTGATTTTATGAAATTTTTACTAATTTAAATTTCTTTCTTTCCTTCCCTTTTAAATTCGTGTAATAAAGCAGTTCAAGAATCATTTTAAAGGCTTATATCCACAGAATAGTATTTCTAGTAGAAAATTTTATAAGAGTAGTCTCACATTTTCTTGTTTAAAAGAAAGACAATTGGAAAATATTTAAGTGCCTTCTTCAATATTTTCGCAGAAATTCATCATCTATATTCTCGTTTATTATTAAGAGCGTGATCTTATTATTAAACAATATTCATGCTTGAAAATATGATTTGAAAACTTTTTGAAAAGCCAAAATCTGAAAACTTTAAATTTCCTTGGTGTGAAAGATTTTATTGAAAAGTTTTAAAATGTTACAAGTTATATAAATAATTCATTAATTAAAAAGACTTATTTAATTTAAATCAATGAAATGAAAATGGGTTGTTTTACAAAAGATAAAATGAAAATCCAACTCGTAAATAAGTAATATAAAATAAAATTGAATTAATATTATAGAATACATTAATTAAAAAATAACTTTGATTATTTTCAAAGTTATTTCACGATTTAAATAAATAAAATTAATTAATCAGTTTCTGAAAGTATAGTAAATAATAAGCTTTACTGAATAGATTTTGTATTTGACAAATTTTCCATTTAACTCACTCACAATTTTTTTTCTAAATACGCTATTCAAATACTTAATAGAAAGATATTTGGTTTCCTGTCACATTAAATGTGAAACATTCTACACACCTTTCTGCCTTATTTTGATATTCTTTATATTCTATATAACAAAGAGCTAAAAATTACGAGAATATATATAAAAGAAAATAATGCGTTAAAATGTAATTAGATCTTAATATCCTTGATAAATATAACATAGCTTGTTGTAAATTATATTCAAATGGAAAAATTTAACATATTTTCAATATTTCACTCTAATTTTTAATCTAGAAAAAATCAAAATGTTTGTTAAATTTTAAGCAAATAAAATTTTTTTTCACATTATTTGCTGACTTCAATAAAAATAGCAAATAATTTAAGTAATGTTTGAGTTTATTCAACAATGCTGAATGATTTTTATTTAATTGTTATATTATATATGTTTGGGAATTACTCTTTTAATTTAATAATAATATTATTAGTATTAATATTACACTTAATTCTAATTGCATGCAACAATTAAAATTCCTGTTTTGAAGAAGTAAAACTATAGTTAAGCGATGTCTATAAATATGTATATATTTACTGATGAATCACAAAAAATTCAACATAATGTCACATAATTAAATTTGGACATATTTTAATTTGCAGAACTTTTAAAATAATTTTTCATTCACAAATCTACTTCAATAAAGTTTTATTAATTTTCACCATGTTACACAACTAATACTTATACAACATTTTCTCATACGACACTATAACTTGTAAAAATACACCAAAAAATGCTAATTATTTTTATGACATCTTATTAAAATTATTTGTTTTCCTAAAGGATATTAAATATTGCAAAGTTTGATAAAAATTTGATTTTAGAAGGTACAGAATATTTACTTGATTCATTTGTTTTAGAAAATGTTTTTGTATTTAGTTTTGATTATTTTTACTTACATGAGCTATATATTTCATATTATATTATGAAATGCATTAACTTAATATTTGTTTCTTATGATTTATTAAAAGACAATTATAATTATGTATTATTTGTAGGTTAAAAAATTTTTATTTATTGTTTCTTGCATATCGTTATAATCAAACCTATAACAAAAAAATGCTTTTGTGGATGTTTAAAATTACAAATAAATAAATAAATTCTTTTGTTTTTTTTATTAAAAATCAAGTTTTACTAACAGATACACATTCTTTTATGTTTTGAATATTTGTAAACACAAACACAACACCGCCCTTTTTTTTAATCTTAAATTAATTAATTTAATTCAAATTATCCTTACATATTATTCTGTAAATCATTTTGATGATGTTTGCATTTGTAAATTTATCCTTAAAAATTATTTTCTTTGAACATTTTTAAGTAAATTCATAAACCATCACGCAGAACAAATCAAATAATTCATTTTATAAAAACTGTTCAAATTAACCACAGTAAAAATATTACAATTTTTTACTTTTAAACAAAAACATGTTCGAAATAATACAATTCTAAATTTCAATTAGAAATAAGCAGTTTAAATATGGAGAATATAGTTTTCTTATTCTAGTAAAGCTTCATAAAAAAAGCTTCTCAATTAAAACATGGAAAAACGTATTATCTGAAATAAAATACTTTATGTAGATATACAGATGTGGGAATTTGGATTGTGAAACTTATTCAAGAACTTTTAGTATCTATTCATTAATATAATTTACTAATTTTACCTTTTAATTTCAAACATGAAATTGCATGGTTGAATTTTCATAAATTTTAAAGCACCAAAACTTTATGACATTATTCCTTGATTCACTAATCACTGTATATCATGGTACCTGTTTAATAATTTCAATTCATTTATCTTATTCTTACATTCTTAAGAACTGCATATTTAAAGGGAAGATATGCGAAGTGCAATTATATATTTCAATTAATGAAGGATATTTAAATTTTTCTGTCATTAAATTCAAAATGAATTAGGAAAATTTAATAGCAATGCTATAGTGTAATAGTTATTATTATTTTGCTATACACGATAAAAATATTCAGTAACATTCAGATTATTCACATAATATATTTGTTCCATAGTTAAACGCATTTTATTGAGTAACTATTACTTGATCAAATACTAAAATTAATAAATTTTGGTCATGAGACCTATATATGTCACATAAGTAGGCTACAACGGTTCTTTTATTACATAATTTAATTTATTTTAAAACTTCTAAGTAATAATTATAGTTTTTTGAGATTTGAATAATTAATAAATAAAATACTGATATTGCAAATAGTTTATCAAAGTTTTCAGACAACAGTAAAAGTTTTTTACTAACAATAGATACTTTGCACTAAATTTATAACTGTAACATCTTATGTTTTCAATTTTAATGTACTATATTTATGTGTATAGTACATTTTATTTTAATTGTTAATTGATCTTTATAATGAAAATTGACTTTATCCAAACTTTTTTTAATTTTATTTAGTTCTGCAACAAAATAATTTCTCTTTAGTTCAATATGCAAAAAAACAACACCATTTAAACTATAAAAATAAAAGTTTTTTTCATCATTTGTTTTTATTATATTTCATTCAGTTAACATATGTTTTCATGATATTAATTTGTGTAAAGACAATAAATTATTATATTATTTAAATTTCCGAAACATTTAGTTCTATAGAAAAAAATTTTTATTCAGAATTTTATAAAAAATGCAGTTATTGGGAAATTAACTTTTTATTAAGAAAAATATCTTAAATTGTATCAAGTGTTATTTTCTTCTAGACAGAATGTAATTTGATTGAAATAATCCCTCTCACCCTGTTAAACTGATGAATAGCTTTATTAAATGTCACCAATGTCTACGACATTCTTTTCCAACGTTTATATTACTCACCCTAATTTAATAACGTATCTACAAAAATAATCATATTACATCGATGGTTTTATTTTTTAAAACGTTTCATTTATTATCCTCCTTAAGTAGTTAAACAGAAATAATACAAATTTTGCTTGTGTTTATTACTATACAAGCTTTTGATTTCATTATATCTGCTAATTGTTTTAAAGAATAATGAGATTGTTTGTACGATAAATATATCGTAAATCATTTAGAGAAATTTGCTTTCAAAACTAAATTTAGATATTTATTGGTATTTGTACAAGAAATGTTGTTCCGTATACCGAATTTACTCTCGCATTCAAATCCAATTAACATACAGTTTTTCACTTCTCCAAAACTGTCCCGGATGTAATTCTCATAACATTTTATTAAAGAGGCTCAATTTAAATTTATTTCTGTTGTTTTGAGTCTTATTTTTGAAAAAAAAATCATAAACATATATATTGTATTTATGTACATAAAATTCTCTAAATGGTCCTAATTTATTTAATGAAATTTAAGAATTTAATAATAATATTTGTTTTTTAACATAAAATAAAGTACTTATTCGCAAAACGTTTCCATTCATAAAAAAATATCATGAAAAAGCTAAGAAAGTGTAGATAAGGTAAGAAATGAGATAAAAAAAATTATATAATGTTAGATAATCAATGAATTCTTAATTGTGAATACAAATTAGAACAAAATTGAACAAATATTGCATATTTTTATATGTATTGTATCACAAAATATAATCTAACTTACTCAAAAACTCTGAGTAAATTAACAAATTTTTGTAAAAGAATCAAATCTTAAATGTTAATTACCGCTAGTCAATAAAATTATAATTTTTGACATTCAACTAATTTTAATAATTGATTTTGGATTAACTTATGTTCTATATTTTTTAAATTATATTACACAAAATTAGCAAATGAATTTTTACACTATACGAGTATAAAATAGTTTTTATAATTTGAACTGAAATAGCTAACTTCCGTTCATATTAATTAACCTGATTCCTTTAACTGTCGATGTTGTATTAATATTAGTGCTTAGATGCAAAACTGTAGAAAGAAAGAATAGTTTTCTGTCAACTGTGTATTATATTTTTTGAAGAAAATGTCCAAATTCATTAAAAAGTTGGCCAAAACTTATATGGCAGCCAAACAAAATTAGAAAACAAATAGAATGGCAGCCAAATAAATCTGATGTCAGTAAGGTTGGGGATCTTTACAGTGGCAATCTTTCTAATATCTTACGGGAAATTCTGAAAAAGAGTGAGAACCTATCGCTCTTTAATGATCCATAAGTAAAAAGTGAAAAGAACTGTTAATATTAACTATATATGATATATTATATGTATGTATTAATTTTTAATAAACTAATAAGAGAAATTATACACCCCTTTTTTAATTTAATTTTTAGAGTCTTCAGAAAAAATTAATCGATTTCACAAAAACATCTATGGTAGATTGATAATCGGGTTACCGAACAATTCGTATAGCTAACACTCTTGTAATAGAATATATTCGGTAACAGATCACTGGATGTATATTATTACAGAGAAAATAAATTGATCATCCAAGAAAAACAACGAAAAAAGCCAAGAATAAGAAAACAAATTCTCTTAAATAAAGCTATTTAACGTTTCAATATGAACACATAAAATGCATAGATTTTTTAAATATTTGAAAGTCATAAATTAATAGAAATATGCAGAAAAAATATTAGGAAAAAATAACTTTCACTCTATTAACAAAGATTAATTTTTTTTACCTATTTATACAGCATTATTGTATAAATGAATATGAAATGGATTTTTTAAGAAAGGAAAATATTAATGAATAATATTGTTTGCCAATGATTATTTACAAGTTATTTTTAATATAAACTTATTTTTGAAAGCCTATAAAACATTTCACCATTTTTACATTTTCATAAAGATGATTATCATTTGCTAATGTATTATTGTACAGATGTTTTAATATAAGCATAGAATTAACATAATTTATAACCAAAAACATACCACACTATAAAAATGATAATTAGAAACTTCTTATAAATCTTTTTAAATGTGTTTATTTTTTACATTGCCGACAGATTTTTGAGTAGTTAGCGTTCTTGACTCCTCCACTGTGAGTCCCTGGTTCGAATACCAGTTCTGGTATGGATGTTACTTTCTTTCTCTGTTCTCTTTGTGTTACTCTGTTTTTTTTCTATGATTATATATGAATGTGGCCCACCTTATAAATGGATGGCGTGGTGCGGGCAACGCTTGTCGACTTCATGATTTGTTTCACAAGTACCCGCTGCGAAACCACAAATAAGTAGAAGTTTCTGACCTCGTTGTGGCGTAGGGTTCGTCACCCAAGTGCCCGCCGTTTGAAAAAAAAGATTTTTCGTATTTGGCTCACTCTGAAGCATTTAAATAAATAACTGCTGAACAAAAACTTGTCGTGGAGCATGATTTCAACATAGGATTCTATTTAAATTGGAATTGTAGGGAAACTATTTAGCAATTTTTTTCCTTCTTTCTCTCTAAAGTGTCCACGTTGTGAGAACAATTGTCATAAGTAAAATATTATGATAAATTTATATACTTTATATGAAAACCTGATTTATATCTGAAATGAAACTGCACAGTTCTAAATTGCTTATAAGAATATTTTTTATTTCTATTTATACATAGTATACTTTCTAACCTAATTCAAAACAACTGTTAAAGAAACAAATAGTTAAGCCTATGATAAACAGTTTCTTTAATTTAATGGAGCATTTTCTCGCTCTAAGAAGAAATTTACCCAGGAATTTAAATACTCCATTCCAAAATATATTTTTTATGTTTCATTACATATATATATATATATATATGTAATGAAACATAAAAAATATACTATGATATATAAATATATATATATATATACATATATATAGTCCATTATTTGCAAAATTTATATTTACTCTAAATTTTATTTATTATTACAAATAACGGTACCTTTATCTATAACCTATGATTATATAACATGTTTATTGCAGCTATTATTTATGCAGACTGGTAAAATTTGGAAGATAAATATAGGGAGGCATTAGAAATTATTTATTTCAGACTTTCTGCCTCAATCATTATTTTATTCAGGCCGTGATATTTAAATAATGACATTTATGTTCGATTTAGTTGAAAGATGCATAGTAATTTCAATAACTCGAAACCGTATCCAAAGGAATTTTTGTTATAGGTTTTGTAAGAGATACTCATTCCTTAAAAGAGGAAATTCGAAACTCAGAATAGGTAATGACGAAGCTCACTATGGGGTAATGATAAGACCGCGCTCTTTTGAGTTGTAAATCTCTAGTTCAATCTTAGAAATATTGGGAAAGAGGAGATTATACATGCACTTCTACTTTCTGCATTCCATTTGTTGTGGAAGTTTTTGGGAGTGATTCCAAGTATCCCGCTTGTAACACCTGAATACGATTTCATACTGATGGAAAATCTTAATGTTTAACTTTCAATTCAGAACCATATGATTCATGCTACTGCTATTAGTTACGTGATTCCAAAATGTCAAACATCTTTGGTATCCAAAATGACCATGAAGCTGGATCATGTTGTTTACAAGTAAATATCCCTGACTTTATTCCGACCAATGTTGATTAAAGAAAGAATACTGCTCAATTTCTTCTTTTTTCTTAATGGTCTTAATGAATACTGTAGTGTTGTTTTGTAGTTTCTTTTCATATAAGACTTAAATATGATCTATTGCAAAAAGTCTTTCCAGTGTTAATCATAATGCCAGATAAATGTTCAATTTCTTAAAACAGACTTAACAGCAAGGCTTCCCTTTACATGATAGCAAACATATGTCATTTTGTAGTGCAGAAGTTGTGATATACCCTTTAAAAATTGGGTAAATTTGGATTTTATTGAATATTGGTTGTTGAATATTAATTTTATTGAATGTTAGGTTGTTGAAGTTAATAGTTGGAACGTTTTAATGTTTATTTTCATATTAAAGGTAAATACGCGATTCAATACCAGTGAAATACCTTTCCAAAAAGCATTAAAAATACTTGCAGCGTTCTAAGTTTTTATTTAACTTTGCCTTTTATAAGTAGTTAAGTAGTGTTTGGATCGCAATATTATAATGGAAGTTCGAAGCTAAAGTTAAGCCACTATTAAACAATGGGAAATATATTGTTTTGGGTTTTGAAGAATGAAGATGGGAAATTGAAGGCTTCTGTTGATTCAAGTCACTATTAAACAATAGAAAGTGACATTCGTTTTCAATTTAGTAGAGTGAAATGTATCATATTAATTTCAATAATTCTAAATTGTATCCAAAGAAACTTTTATTATTAATCAAACAATGAACACTAACAGTGAGAAATGACATTCATGATCAATTTAGTGGTAAGTACACATTAATTTTAATAATTCTAAATTCTAAGTGAATAGCTGTGAAGGTCTATTATCTGTTACGTTTCTCCATTTTACATATATTTTTCTGTGGTTGAAATCTTGGCAAAATTTTAAGATGATTTATTTATCACACTTAAATAAATCTAGCTGTTCATGAAAATTTCCATTTGAGGGTAAGAAAAATGTAATAAAAATTTCACAACTTTACTTCATTAATCATTTTGAAATTTCTTAATTGTCAAAAAGGTAAATCTAAATTTTAGCACAGAAAATTTTTTTGAATTTAATTAAATATACTTTATAAAAAATTAAAACAAGCTGTGATTACTGCATTCTAGTAAAACTCTTCTATATTAATATAAATTATTTTAGAAATATTTTATAACTTTGTCTAAATAGTATTTCTTGCAACAATAATTGTTTAGCAAAAAACAATGTATATAAGCAATAAATTTAACAATATATTTCCTTTAAATATGGTTAGCGAAAACAAAGCAAACAAAAACCTAACTTATATTAATTTATAAATGCTTTAGGTTCCCTTCAGGATAATACCCTTTGTAAAATATTCAATTTTTATTTTTTCAGGATAGCTTTTATTTCTTTTGAACACATATTTTACAGTATTTATCAATTTCCTGTCAATATTTATAGTATTTCATTGCGGTGAAATAATTTATATGAAACTTGGTACACTATTCATTTTTGGTCATTTATCATATTTATCATTTTAATTCAAAACAACTTAAACAGAAAGGAGACTTATTGAAACAAAAAAAATTTGAATATAAACAATGGTAATTGAAATTGGTTATTTGATATGACTAATAGGATAGAAGAAATCATATCTTATAATTTAGAAATACGTTGTCATTAGTTATAATATTTTTTCTCACTGGGATAGGACAGTAAATGTAGTTTTCAAATTTTTGAATAAGAGAAAACGGCAACTCATTAATAATGCATCAATCCTAAAGCTTCTTCATATGGAGAATTCTCTCATTTATTATGGAAAGAAATCTTAATGGAATTATTTAACTATAAAAAATGTAGTAAAAATATTTTAAAAAAAGAAAAGTGTTAAATTTATTGATTTTCATATCTAATGTAATATAGAGAACTGTAAATATTTAAATTTTAAACTTTTTAAATAAAAAGCAATGTTTTAAATGCTTAGGAATTAATTGTCTAGTGTTTCGATATTATTAATCTTATAATTCTGACATTTCTATAATATAAATGCTTTTAAAATTTGCTATAAAAATCTTCTATAAACAAAGAGAATATAGGAACTCAATGATGTGTAATGCAAAATGTAAACAGGAAAAATTGAAAACTGGATTGCCTTAAGAACGATCAAGATTTTAATCTCTTCGCATATAATAAGAACCTTCATGTCTGCACAACTATGAGATAAATAGCATAACATACTATGACATTCTTATAGCACATGTGGCATACAGCAGCATAGATTGCACTTTCAGTAAAAGAGAACGAATATTAATGTCAATTTATGGTAAAAATATGTGAATGTTTATTGTAAAAATTATTAATGATATATATATATATATATATATATTAATATATATATATATATATATATTTATATAATGAACCCAAAATATATAAGCAAACCAATGAAAAATATGCACATATGATTGTAAAATAAAAGTTTCCAAGTCAATTTGTAAATTAAAATGGCAAGCAGAACTTTTTACATATGCGACAACAACACTTTGAGAAAATTTTATCACTTTGCATTCTTTGCATCAATGGTATAAATTAAAAATATATTTTCAAAATCGCTGATAGGACTCCAAATATATATGTATGTATGCATATATATATATATATATATATATGTATATATATATATATATATATATATATATATATATATATATATATATGTATATATATATATATATATATATATATATATATATATATATATATATATATATATATATATATATATATATATATATATATATATATATATATATATATATATATATATATATATATATATATATATATATATATATATATATATATATATATATATATATATATATATATATATATATATATATTATAGAAAATAATCATTGAATGTACTGTTGGGAATGTTGAATCATTATTCTCCCTAATGAATTTAGGTTTATCTGGTTTACAGAGAGATGCAGTATTTATTTCTAGTTTTCCGCCTGAGTCAGATATTTTTGGCGGACTACAGATCGGGAAAACATTTACATAAAAAACGCAATCGAATTAAGATAATTAACTTTTTGATATTGCAAGCAGTTCGGGAGCAGGCATAACTACGTTAAAATGTGACTATTAGCAGGTCATAAAGTAAGATTAAAAACAAAATGAGAAAATATTCCACATACATATATTTGATCAAAGGCATAAATACACCATTCATAAGTCGTAAAATTAAATACCAAACAAATCTGCGGTTATAGAATAAATATAAGGATGTATAGGAGATTGTTTCAGCCGCATCTCTTCAAATCCTTAATCAACCAGCGTAATTGTAACTATTGCGATAAAGTTATTTCCCAATACTTTTTTGTTATTGCGATTAATAGTATTAAGTTGTTGAAAATTATAACTCCATAATTATGTTGTCTATTCTTATTTGCTGTTAATTTCACCATTGTAAAAGAAAACATTATAATTAATTATAGAAGATAATCCAGTAAAGAATTGCAAAGAATTCAAGAAAACTTGATTTATATTTAATTTATTACAAAGGTATTTTGGTGCAGTTAGCGATTATTGCAATAACCGTTCAATTAGTTGTAACATTGTCATGACAGTAATGAGTGTGGCAGAATCATACATCACCATCACTCGCACAGTTTGTACTTCTGTTTATAAACGACTACATTTTTACTGAACGCTTAACTGTTTTCCTTAATATTCATCAATCTTATAATCTTCTGATTATGTTTGTTGCAGTGATTGATTTAATGGAAAGTTATTATTTATCAGTACTTGTAGACAACAAATATTTCTTGGTAAAATTCAATAATCTGCTCGTAAATTATTCATTTTGCCTGATAAGCAGTGCAAGTAAAACAAATTAAAAAATAAATAATTAACGCTTTTTAAACGAAAACCATATTTTTGTTGATCGCATGAGTTATATGATGATGCATTTACTCATAATATGTAACATTTCTGAACTTTTAATATGTTGCTGATCTCACTCCTAAGATTGCAGTCATTGTATACATTTCTAATTGCTTATAAATCTCTCTTTGGTATTAAATAATCGATTGACAAGAGAATAAACGAAACATTGATATTATTCAAATCACTGACATTAAATTGTGATACTTATAAAAGATGCATTAACAGTATATTGAATAATATTACATATAACTATAACTATGAATTCGCTTAAATTTATATATTTTATATTAGCGATTGAAAGAAAGTAAATTTTATAGAAAATAATTTTCTTATGATATTCATTTTTTAAAAAAATTCCATCAAATTCATTACATTAAAGGTCAAAATCTTCTATGTAGAAAATGTTTTTAATATAAGTTGGCTTATTCATTCCATATATTTGAATGGAAATTTTTTTAACATTACAAAAATGTGATTTTTATTTTTTCAGTAAATATCTAATACATAAAAATTATTTCTTTATTATATAATTTTTATATTTTAAAGAATTTATTATAATTAATTCAATATCAACATAGCATTTAAAAATTTTAGTTTAATTCCCTAGCATGTAATAATTCAATAATTAATTTCTAATATTAATATAACAAATACAATGTTGCAGAAGAATTGATAAAAAGTGAACTACAGTTGTTTAAATAAGCAAAATAAAAACAGATTTCCAAATTTTGACGATTGATGATGTATTTGATTAAAAAATAAACAAACAAATATTTTATTGAAATTAAAGGAATATTAAATATTGATCTAAAACTGGTTCATTTAAAAATAATATCTTATTACTGCCCTTTTGCATCTACCAACTTATTATGGGAACTTAAAATGATAGTTCTTCGGAACTGAATGTTTTACTTTGATATCTGATGAAAAAATAATATAGCTTTCTTATAGCAATTATTTTGTCAAATGATAGAGATAAAGATTTTATAATAAACTTTACGTTTTATGCAATATAATTTATGCTAAACAATTAGAAATAGTTTTAAAAAAATTCTTAAAAAAGTTTCTGATAAACAAATAATAAATATTAATATTTGAAATTTTTCAGATAAAATAGAATATATATATTAATATAATTTATTCATAAAGGAATTGTTTACTATTATAAATAATTCCTTTATTTTAATAAAGGATTAATATAGGATATTATTTTGATTACGATAAAAGTTTTAATGCTGTTTTTTTAATTTTTATAAAAGCTAATTGATGTCATACAAAATCAAAGGAATTTTGTCAGGAAATACTTTTAAGAAAAAAATTCATAAAATTGTTTTCTCTAATGATCATGACTAATTTTCACATGACTTGAGATGGTTTTTTTTGTAAGAAATATAAATGTTTATTTGAAATTTATTAATGTACAAATTTATCTCATTTAATTATTCCAAGTTTTTCATATTATTATATACTTACAAGAAAATAAACTTTTGCGTAATGAATTTAAAGTGCTTTTAAATATCATTTTCATAGTGTAAATAATTTCATTTATGATAAAAAATTTATAGTAATTTCATATATAATCAATACAGTTGAATTAACTTATAATAAATAAAAAATGCTCTTTTTTAGAAAATAAAACACGTTATGCTAATAGTAAAAAATATTTTACTAAAATTTGCAAAAGAATTGTTAATTTATTAATGATTCTCGAATAAAAAAGCATTTTAGTTACTTTTCTTATTCAGCAATCAACAATAATGTATTGAAACATTTTAAAATCTACAGTTGTTTAGTCATTTAAAATTTGAAATGTTTGCTCATGCAAATATTTCTATTAATTTTTTAATTCATTGTAGCGAATTGCTTTTTATCCTAAAAACAATAATTAATTTTAAAATATTAATTTGTATAATTTGTTTTTTTAATATTATTAGTATATAATAAAAATAAAAAGTCTTATGTATATGTATAGCAAAACATTATCATTGCTACCACTGGTATTAAGTAATAAACTTAGACTCTCACATAAACAAGCTCATATGTACACATAATGTAGATATTCTAGAATTACTTATAACTATGCATCAAATCTTATTAAATATATAAAACATTTTTTTAAATGTTTAATTTTTTTATTTAATGATACAAAAACTATTAAAAATTAAAAAAACAAAATTTTAAGCTTGTTTAGTTATTATTAGAACCATTTAAAAGAAACTACAGAAATGGAGAATTAATTTTAGTGCTTACTAAAAAATCAAAGATTCAATTCTATTTTCAAACTTCTCATATTTTTGAAGGATATATTTCATTAATTATTATAATTCTATAAGATAAATAACGTTGTTGTACTCACCTTCTTTAATTGAACTTTTGAATTCAACTTGAAAAAAAATGTTAATGTTTTCATCAAATAGAAAGATCAATAGACCCTTTTGAAGTAAATTTAAATTATTTCAAAATAAAATTTGTCTGAAAATGAATTAATTATGTTTAAACTTTTATTTTTCTCTATTTAAGCATATTTTATTGTAAAAAAAGTTTATCAAAGGTTCCTTTTAATAAATCAAATTTTAATTTGAAAATAATAAAAGGAAACATATCATTAAAAACTATATGAATAATATATATACATCACCAATTTCATTTAACATTCGCTTACTGTGTAATTGGTGTCTATTGTAATATCTAAATTTTTATTAATATTTTTTCTATTGATGCAATTTTTGAATATTGAACAAAATAATTTTAATTTTAGAAGCATTTTTATTTTAACTGATGAATAAGAATATAAGAATATTTTAATAAATATTATTTAACATGTAAAGTATGTGATTATAAAGTTTTATTGTGATAGAGCTTCTTAATATTTTTGAACATGGAACAAAATTTTATATCAAAAAAACTGAATCTCATTAGAAATAAAATTTTACTATCTCAAAATAGGTTTGATTTCAACTGTATGATAATGAAGCAGCATTTTTTAACAATCAGAAGGTTACATCTGTTATAATTTACTGTTTATTAATTTCAAAATCCTATTTTGTGAGCAAAGTATTTCTCTGAATATTTGATTTTATTCACAAACATTTTAAATTATACATAAAAATGTATTTTTATTGTCAATTTCCCCCAAATTGAAAATTTTGTGGAAAATGTAAAATATATTTCCTATTTTACAATAAATCTACTGGATATTAATTATTTAAATATTGTCATTAGCTCCAGATAATTTTTTAATACTAACATTTTTATAAATTACATATTTTTATGACCCTGTAAACTAATACTTTTTATCATTTTAAATTTATTATTAACATTTGATACCATTTATTATAAATGATGCATATTAAAGTAATACTTTACTATTGAATCACAATAATTTTAATTAAACGACAGGATTTATTAAACCGTATTTGCAAATGCATTTATATGCAATAAAGTTGTAAAATAAATGTTTTAGTTTGATAAACTAAAATTGATAATTTTTTTATCTTACGTGAAATCTATATATAAGAAAACTTTCTTTATTGTAGAAGGAATCATTGATTTAAATTAGAAGGATGCATATTTTATTCTTTAGAAACAGCTTAAATGTAAAAATAAAGTAAGAAAGCATAAATAATTTTTAAAGCACATACTAGTATATAACAGTGATAGAATAATTTAAATAATTCTTTAATATACAGTTCCATGCTTAGGAAATTTCAATTTAAAATAATTTTATCTGTATACTGACACAATTATACTATACTTATTAAACATAATCATTTTTTCAAATAATTTAAACTGTTAAATAAAAAATTTTAAAGAATTATAGTTTTCAAATATATAATTAGTTTCTACATATAAAATTAATTGTATACATTCAGTTTTACGTCAAAATTTTACGTGTACGTAATCAATTTAATTATATTATGAAACATTTTGATTGGAATTTGTATTTAAATTTAATTTAAACTATTTGAAAATTTTTGTGATACATTATTTTATTCTAAATGTGATTTACCAAATAAATAACTTTTTCTTTCTTCTATGGTTAATTTGGATCTAAACTATAATAAATAATCAAAGATGATATGAGTTATAAAGTAGGGAGTACATCAAAATTTCAATTAAATTTAGGTTTTAAAAATTGAAAGAGTTTTTTTATGATTTTTAAGAAAATTATTTGACATAGAAAAGTCTCAGTTTTATTTACTGAAGAAATGGGTAAACGGATTTTTAAATATTTCACAGTGGGAGAGAGAGAACTAGGATAAATATTGACAAAGGAGAATTCAAATTTATTGTAAGGATCTTAAAATATATTGATTTGTTATAATTCCTGAATTATCCACCAAGGTCAGAATTTAATTTAAAATAATTTTGAAATAAAATTATAGTATTATTTTAATTTTGTGAAAACATAATACGTTCTTATACAGAAAAGTTTTTTTTTTTGTTTAAATTCGACTTTTTAAGAAATTAAGATTAATTTATTATTTTTAAAGTACATCTATAACCATCAACTTTTCAACTCATGATAAATTAAAAAATAAATATTTTTCCTATTTCCAAATTATTTTATTTGCTTTCAACAAAATATTACAATAACGACTACAAAAGGTATTTTATTATGGAACGAAAGTTTACAAATCGTTCATTTTTCTTGTATAACAATTTCATTTTTAATGCAATTTATAATTAATTTCACTAATTTGAACAATTATAATTTTTAATAATCTATGCATAAAAATATAAGAAATTTTAATTGTGCTAAAATACAGCATTTATATGTCATCTACTCATGCAGGGTATTAAATATATTGAAATATACGTGACCTTAAGTTAAAATCATAATTCCTTTCCAATTAATTTTTTTTTCATTTTATTAACAAAACTAGCTTAAATATTTTAAACTTGATGGAATAAGTTTAAAGAAAAAAATTTTATTTTTACCATCTTATTAAATAAATTTACGAATTTCTCATATATTTGATATTTACTTTAATTGTTACTGTGTGTGTGTTTGTGTTTGTGTGTGTGTGTGTGTGTGTGTGTGTGTGTGTGTGTGTGTGTGTGTGTGTGTGTGTGTGTGTGTGTGTGTGTGTGTGTGTGTGTGTGTGTGTGTGTGTGTGTGTGTGTGTGTGTGTGTGTGAAAAAGATTTAAAAAATATATGTTTATGGAAGAATGAACACTTTAATAGAATATAATTCAAAGTACTTTATTTTGCAAAATATTACAAAATTAAAATATAGCTAAGCATTTTAATAACTTTCAATAACAAATAAAAATTTATTCTATTGCGGTTATTATAAAAATGTTCAACTTTATTGATCATTTTATTTTTTCTTATAAATGTTTATTTTATATTTAATTTTATAATGAGAATTTGAAGTATTAACAGTCTTCGATTTTGGTTGAAACTATATTAATAAATTTGGCTCACAATAAAAGGCCATTAATCCTCTTTATAACTTGCAAGCTGAAATAATCAAAACATTCATCTATTTTACGTTTTTGTTAAAAACATTATACATTTTAATTAAATTTAAATGAGGTGTTAGAAAATCCCTTATTGTACCATTAAATAATAAAATATTTATTTTCTTTATAACTTAACTAGCTTTTCGACATTAACTTGAAACTTTTTAAGTGTTATCTTGGACTTATTAAATAGTAACAATGAAGCCCGAGTTCAGAAAGTTTAATTATTGATTACTTAAGAATGCATGTAAAAATTTCACAGTTAACAAGGTAAAAAAAAAACAAAGTAAAATATCAAAGGATTGCTAAATGCGAGGTTTTAAAAGACAAATGAGAGACACAGAATAAATACCACTATTAAGTGAAATCAAAATTATTTATACTACTTTGAATTAAGAATTTTAACCAAGAAATTAGAATATTGATTATAACTTTATGTTAAAAAAATTCAGAAAAATATAAAAGTAGAATTAATCAATAAAAATTATAATTTAAAAATATTCCATGCATTTTTTAATTCCTCAAATATATTATCATGTAATTTCATGGGTTTAAATCTACTGATTATGGGATTCTATGTACTGTTTGTTTATTTTTAGTTCATATGGAAAACTTTTCTTACCTAATGATCTATCACCATTATTAATACCATAAAAATATACTTGAGAAATTTAATTAAATCTATGAAATGTAAGAAAACATTTATACATGTTATTTTTCTATAACTTATAATATAAATTCTTCGTAAATTTTTATAAGCGATTTAATATTTAACGCAAACAGTTCAAAATGGATCAATTTGGTTAAAACTATACTATAAAAAATAACATAGTATTACAAAGCATAATATATCTTGAATTTCTCATTCTTTCTATTAAAAGAAGAAACAGAACAAAACAAATAAAATTTAGTAATATGAAATTTATAGTTTTTAACTTTACAATCAATTTTGAAATGGAAACTGCTGATTTTATTAAATGTATACAAAAATAAATTATTCCATAAACAAGAATTTGTGTAGAAAAGAAGACATATAATATTTTGATGGTATAAGCAATATTACACTTAATTCTTAAAAATATAATTGTTAAATCTAGGTACATTCTTTACACAAGTTTGACTACCGTAAACAATGACATATTCTGTATTAAATTCTTGATAAGTTCAAAATTATTTAATATAAAACTCGATGTTATATCATTTTACTTTACTCTGAATATAAAAAAATACTTTCTTTTTACTCAATGTAAAATAAAATTGCATAGTAATGTAAAATATATAAGAGAAATTACTTTTATTATCTTTATAATTCATGGAATATGACATTTGTTGAATGTAATATTTTTTATTAAATAAAATTTTCAAGAGTACATGCCTGCATAAATGTTTTTGGTGATCTATAAGAATAAGATAAAACCTATTGTCAATAATATAATAGTGCATTGACATATTTGACAAACTTAAATCCTTATGATTGTTAAGAAAATCAATTCAAATGAAACGTAAGCACTATTTTCAATTTAAATCTGTGCTATTATAAAATAAATGTTAAACTCTAGAATGACTGTATTCAACAATTCTGCGAAAACTAACTGTTGTGCTCCCAGGAGTTAAAGTATTTGACATTTTGACATGTGAATGTTATATTTGAACTTAGCATTTAGGAGTCTCATTAAAGGGCCATTGATTTTAATTAGAAATATTTCAGAAATATATATTAACTTTTACTAAACTTAAGCATTATATTATACTAAGTATTACATTTTTCATCACATCAAAAGTATTACATTATTTTGTATTATTGTTAAGAAATTTTGGATATGTCCGCCAATAAATATATCTGATATATTTACATTAATTGATGTTCATCTTACCTCAACAAAAATTAGAATAGAAATGTAATTTTGAAATATTTGTTTAAAATTTTAAAATATATTTAATTTAAACGATATACAAACATTATTTTCAGTTCATCTTAAGGTAATTCATTAAAATACGAAAATTTAAATATTCACGATAGATATATTAAAGAATATTTAAAAACATTTCAAAAATTACGCATAACAAATATTTTGTTATGTATAACTTCTGAATATTCTGAATGTCTTACGAATGATTGAACTTAGTTATGCTTATTTTACTATAAAATATAGCATTTAGATGAAGTTTAATATAAAATAACATGTTAATTTTCTACTACATTTTTCTGTTAAATAAAACATTAAGTTTTTATAAACAAAGAAACGTATGCAAAACACATTCATTGAACTTTGAAACACTTCTCTAAATAATTTTCAAAACACTTAACAACAATAGATTAAATTCTGCTACAATCATGACTTTTAAGGCATAAACACGTATATTAATATTTACTAAACATTTATATAATAAAATTATGTAATTAATCATATAAATCTGATAAAATAAAGAAATTATTGAAATTTTTAAACTATCTCATTTAAAAATAATAATTAAAACTTTTACTAATGAATCACGGAAGCATTTAAATTTAATAAATCTTATTTATTGATTATTTCACATTGAATGTTTTAAGTTATTTCAATTAAAATTAATATTTATATTAAGAAGGATAAACTGATTTAATTTAAAATTAAATTTTTATTGCACTTAAGAAAAACATTTTATTTAGTTAATTAAATAACAAATAGCATGTACTAAAATAAAGTAAAACATTCATACTTCATTTGAAAGGAATACGATTTTAAAAATTATGTCCATTATTGCACTTAGTTGAGTTTAAATTGTCTAGTCTTTGATAACAACGCTTCCGAAAGTTACCATATTATGAAAAGGGCAGAACATATACAATTGGGTTATTTTTTTTCAACTTGTAAGGATTTATCTACGTTATTATTGAATGCAAAATAAAATCATAAAGATGAGTTACATTATTTCTTTTCTCAGAAACTGAGTGCAATTCAGCAATACTCCTGAAAAGTAAGTTACAATAGGCATGTGTCGAAAATTATGAAACTCTTTGTTGCAAATCGAAATGTCCTTTTAAATTACTTTCGTGTGAAATTTCAAAATGAATCAATTCAATTGTTGCAGAATTGCTATTTTTACAACCCAATTTATTATTTATAGTATGAATGCTTCTCCATTCCTTTCTTTTCAAGAGAATATATGTCTGATACACTGTATATATTTTTTTGTTTTCATTCAATATAATGAATTACTAGAATTTATTACTTAATATAATCTTTCTAAAATACAATGTTTAATTTTAATATAACCCAAAAATATAATAAATAGGAAAAAAATAGTATTGTTTGTCTTTAGAAAAATAATATAAAGTAATAGGAAATATTTTATTATTATGTATGAGTTGATACGAAACTTTGATCAGCAAGTGTGTTCCATAGCTAAATTATATTCAGAATATTACCTCAATCAATTGTTGTTTCATAAGTCGTTACTAGTTCTTCTTTGGTGACCTTTTTTTATAACTGCTGAAAAATTTCTTAACTTAGGCGCTTGTGTTCAGAGTTTAGTAATCAGCAAAAATTGATTTTTATCATCAAACGATAATATTATATCAAAACTATTTAATGTTCGTTTTTAATCTTAAAATTCAATTAAAGCTGTTGCTGTTTCTATCCTCATAAATTTCATTTTCTTTCAGCATGTTAAAATAAGAAAAATTTAATAATATATGTTCTAACATTTAGGATTTCTTCAAAGCAAAAGAATTTTCTACGATAACATATTTTAAAATTTACATTTTTATGAATACCTTTATTTCATATCTTTAAGAAAAATATTATTTGAAGTAGAGTATAAAATAATGTCATAAATACGAGCCACGTATAGAAATAATATTAAATAATATCAATAAATAGTGATTTCTAACAAAATCAAATAAATTGTACGTAAAAATATCAAACTTCTAAGTACTTTAGAACAACTATTTAGATTTTAAATACTTTAGAAAAATTACTCAATAGCACTGATTAGAACTTAATAAAATATGTAAAACAGAATTGTTATTTTTAGTCATTTTAATGTGCAGATTTACACGTGTACATTATTATTTATCTCATTTACACTATTACGAAATTTTTAAACTCTTCTTCTGAATTTCTCATCAGTATGGGTTGAAATTTCTTTTGAATCAAGCATTACTTGTCATAAATACGAGCCACGTATAATGTCATAAATTCTCAAACTTTGAATTATTTTAAATATAAAAGAAAGGAAAAAAGTTTTATTTTTTAATATCTAGCTTTTAAAGCTTTTTTCCAATTACATATGCATGAAATTTGTATATTCCATTAATTTCATTAAAACTAAGCTAAAATATATTTTTAAGAATTATTAATTTTTGACTATAACAACATTAAAATATTTTATAAAATTTAAACTATTAAATCAAACACATGTTTGCTAGTTTTGAATTTGATTTAAATTCATCATGAACACTTCAAAAATGTTTTTAACACAACAATGTTCTTTCATGTTAAATTTCATTTATGTTCGTTTAAAACGTATCACTTTAATCCTTATGAATTATTTTTGTATTGTATAAATCGTTTTATTTCTCATTTTATATATATTTCACTTGCCTGCTTCAGCACTTTCATTGATTATCAATAATTTTGTCTTCTAATCCCCAATTATGTGTACTGTGTTTTTTCTAGAAACGTAATAAAATTTATTTAAAGAGAAAAAAAAACATTTAATTTTATCTTGTGTTTTAAAGTGGAAATATGCTCTGCCAAATAGTAGAAATAAATTCTGTCGAAAGGTTCTTATATTCATTAACATTTTATTGTAAATTAATGTGGAAAAAATCAAGAAGATTTCAAGAAGTTAATTCAAGAATTAGTTTTTTGGCAATTAGAAACACATTGGCTAGTATAAAAAAAGTGTTAAATTTATGGTCAACAAATTTGCTGTAAAGTACAAAAGCATTCTTAGAAAAAGATAATATAAAAGTTACATCCTGTATTTTAACAAAAGAACATTTAAATGTAACCAAAATCATTTATCTCCATAACCTTTTTAAAAAGAATAAATTGCAAAAAAGCCTTGAATATTTTAATATATTTTTAAAATTAAATTTTAAGTTTTATAACAAGCTTTTCAATAAAATATCCAAAAGCAATTATAATTTTAGATTCAATATAATAATCAAATTCATTTATGTTCTTGTACATAAAATACACTGTGATTCTTCTTGTAAAAAGTTAATAATTCTTGTAACAAAATTAATTTAATTATATCGATAGCATAAGTTATTCATGAAAAAAAAATCAGCTATCCAAAATTTTAAATTATTTATATATTTTAAATTATTTATATATTTATCATTATGGATTTTCTATAATTTAAACACTTATAATACAGTAGTTGAGTAAATTACATCATACATTATTATATGAAATTGAAAACTAATGCATTTCTCCATACAAATTGAAATTTACAGAAGAACATTCTCTTTCAGAATTATATTGGTCAAACAAAAATTATTTTATTACACATTTTACCAAACTAGCTAATTTTAATTGTGTTTTGTTGTAGCTTGCATTTGCATATAGATTCTATTTCTGTGATTCTCATTTTGTATATTATATAAATATAAATGCATACAAAGTTACGAAAAACTGTTTCTATTTTAATAATGTGGACAAAACTCTTAGTAAAAGTAAGAATAAACTACTATAGAGAAATGTACAACAAATTACTTAAATATATTAGTGTGCTAAATTTAGCGTCTATAATATTTCTATTTTCATTACATTTAATAAATTTAACATTTGTTTAGTTACTTTGAGTTTTTTATTACTTTTCTAAACCAGGTTCTGTAAAAAAAAAAAAAAAAAAAAGAACTTATAATATTCGAAAGTTTTTTTCACCACAGTAATTCCAAATCAATTCAAAAATTTTCCTCAATTAATAAACTAATCAATTTGTATAGCAAAATTAACGATAAAATACATTAAAGAAGGAAATAGCTTAAGGATATATGACACGAAGGGGTTCACTATCAAAGGTAACTCTCCGTAACTCAAAATGTTTTGTCAGAAATTTTGAAAAGTGTCACCATTAGTGTTTTGTAAAATTTTTGATAGAATTTAGTGAAAAATGTTCTGTTTCAAAGAATCCTATTTACGATCTCTTACTTTATTTACGTTAAGGATTAAATCTGTTAGTATTTTAATGTTAAATTTGATTAATTATTTTATTTGTATTAAACTATTTGCTTATTTAATTTTTTGCTTGCACATGTTACATTACTTTTAAACAGAAAGTTATATCAAAACTCATTTAAGTTTTTTTTTTTATGTTTCTTTCATGTTATGTTTTCTCGTGTTTTTTATAGCCTTTACTGTTATTCTTCCACTAATAATACTGATTTGAAGTATTCATTTACACAAAAATTACTATGCTATAATATTAGTTTTCTTCGATTTCGGCAAACAATTTTAATTTTCGTTTAATATTTTTTCAACAAATTTTACTGTCATTATCGAAACAAAGCAATTAATTATTTTCGATTTTCTTACTTTTACTTTGAAATATATCATGTTCAAGTCACCACTGCAGTCCTCAACTATTTTTTTAATAGAAGATATTTGTTTAATTAATAAATATTAATTAAATCACATATTTCATATTAAATACGTAATTCAATTAACTTCTTATAATTTTTCTCTTTATTAATTTGTTTATCTTTTAGAAGGATATTTTTACTATTGTCACATTTTATGCTTAATTTCTTGCTTAACATAATGTTTTCAAATCTGAGAATTCAAAAAATAGTTTATGTATTTGAAACACAAATTTTCATTAATTTTTATATAGAAGTTTTATTGCTTTTAGTTTAACTACTATAAGAATGTTTTTAATGTAAGAAAAATAATGCTATTTATGATTAAATCAAATTTTTAAGGAAAGAAATTAGAAAATTGCGAAAACAAGTTGCACACATTTCAGTTTATTATATACGTATCCATATAAAGCATTTAAACAATAATATATTTTAATATTAACACAATTATTCTTTATTAAAGGCTCTAATATTAGCAAACGTTTCAAAAACTGCTGGCTGATGAAGCTGTTCCTTTCGTTTTATTTTTTATTTACAAACTAAAATCAAACACAATTTCTTTTATTAACTAATTATATATATCTTGAATATAACATGCAATATATGAAGCCCAAAAAATTCATATGAAGGGTTAAGTAAATAGAAGATCAAGTAAAAATAATTTCATTAAACCTGGTATCGAAACGTTTTATATAGTATTAATTAAAAATAAATAATAAAACTACATATATTTATAATATATCAAAGTAAATGAGGGGTGCATGAAATGTGCCCCCATTTCAATAATTTTTATATGTGTTCACAATTGTTTTCAAGACACTAAATATTACATTTTTAGGATTTGAAATACTTGGATTTTTACTACTCACCCGTAAAACAAATATACGAGCTAATGGTAAGTGGTATAATACAACTATTAATAAGATACTTAAGTTGGTGAAATATAATATTCAACAATATTTTTGCACTTTGTAAGTCTATTTCATTAAAAAAGAATAATTAATTTATTGCTGAAATGCTATAAGTGTTATACTACCAACGTTATGAGCGAAACATTTTATTGAGAAACTACTGTACATATAATGCATTTAATATTTTCACTAATTGCTTAAGAATATATAAACTTCTTATCTTTTAATAAATGAATGATCATTTTTAAATATGAACAGTTATATAAAGTAATTTTAATATAGTAGGAATAAGTTAATGCCGTGGGAATAGTTTTTCCACATTACATATGAGACCGAAAATTAAGGCATGTAAATATTTTAATCTCTCATAACGCATTATTCTTTGACAATTTCAATAAAACTTTGAAATGAAGTAAAGGTTACTTTCTCAATTATAATTCACAACCTACTATTCCTGACCTCTGGATTAAAGTTAAAATTGGAATTAACTCAACATATATTTTATAACTCACTTAATAATATAGACATACGATTTCTATTTCAAAGGAATGAACTTGGTGGCTCGTTCTTAAATAGATATAGTTGCTTGTATTGCTTGTAGAAATAGTGAAGTCTTAAAGATACTAAGAAAAAATTTAAATTTATTATCATGTTGTGTCACACATATTTTATCTCTAGTTTCATACATCTCCCATTTTCGTTAGAAATATCGATTAGAAGAAATTTTCATTCCGGATAAGGCATTTAAAACTTACATACACGCTTTGAATTTGAATGAATTATTGGTTAAATGTTCCACTTTTTCATATTTCTATGTAAACCAAAATCTTTGATAAACCTAGAATCATGTTGTTACTTATGACACTTGGAGAAGCCAAGCTCGCTATGCCTTAACTATGCGAATTTAAATGAATAGGGAGCTTCTCTCGTTTAATCAGATTATCTTGAAGGTGAAAGCAAAACTTTGATCTTGACATCCTCCGATAGATGGCACCACCAGAGGATCTATTCCCTCAACTTTGACCTCAACCTCAACTCTGATGGGGAAGAAGTTTCCTCCAGACTATTGTACGGATGGTAACTCCTCAATGACCGACCACACGCTGTGAAATTTTAAATTTTACCACAAAAATAAAAATACCTAAATACTAATTACACTAATAGTTCAAAATGTATATGGTGTGGTTATTTAAAAATAACTTTAAAACATATTTCGACTTTTTTTTTTAATTTGAGATATTTATTAATATTATTTATTCCCAATATATATTGTTGAAGTCAGGCATTAGTTATTCGATGAACCAATTAAAATGATTTTATTTTCTTTGAAATCAAGAATTTAGGATTACAGGTTGACATTCCAGAACAACTGCAAGTCAATTAGAAATGTCGATACAAGAATGAAGAAATTTATTAAATGCTTATTACACTAACAGTTATTAAAAATATATTTGGCCTGATTATTTAAAATAAAATTTTAAAACACATTTTTTGGTTTTAATTTTAATTTTTTACTGTATATTTACCGATATGTAGATGAAAATACATGCGAGATTTAAGCAATAATCTTTCATACAGAATTGCATTAAAAATTTTTAGAACAGAAATTTAATTATATTCAAAAATTTGAATGGTGATGATATTTATTCAATGGAACACTTACGTGTTACAAAAACCTGTATTTATTTAAAGGATATTTTATAATTACTTCAAATGTCAAATATTTAAGTAAAAAATGTGTACTTTTTTAAATAAATTAGATTTATTCAAAAATGTTTTATTACTAAAAAATTATATTCATGAATTTTAAAAATTTTATTGAAGCAATATACCTAGTGAATATTAATTCTATGTGAAACTTTCTGATTTTGCATTTACCTGCAACACATTTCTCTATTTCTTTCGCATATCGCCCAAAGTACCATAAAAAATGCTTCATAGTGCAAAGTGTATTTATCTCGCTCGTGATATTTACATTCCTCCGCCAGCTTTATTTATCCCGAACTGTGAGATCCTTTGAGTGGACAAATATCTGCAGCAGTCATAAGTAAATTCAGAGAAACCGTATGCGTTAGAGAATATATATATCATGTCCTATTTAAATGCAAGATATAAAATTTTTTTTATTTCTTTTGTTGGATAAAAATGCCAATGCTTCTCTATAGCAGAAATATGTATTACAAGCCATATAATAATTTTAGCATCAAAATATTGTACTTAAATGTAAAAAAGAATTCAATTTACTAGCTGTAAATCTTGTGTCAACAAAAAATAAATATTAAGTTTTAATACTATACGTTGTTTTTTTAACATCTTCATTTCTTATACCTGAATTTAAAAATATATGATGTGTTTGTCTGCATACAGTTAAAAATTAACAATACATAAATTAACCATATAAAATTTCTAAAACATTTAAAAACAAATGTTGCTTAATACCTTATTTTCTCTGATGGATATATTAATAGATGTCATATAATAATGTAAATAGATTCACAGTAGAAATGATATTTAATTCGCATAAATTATCATTTAATTAATTTATCTGTAATGCTCAACATTTTTAAGCTTTCCACATACCTAATATAATTATCAATGAATTATTTCAACAATGATATCTAAGAACAATTTTACTTGACTTCTTATTCAATTTTAAATGTTCTAAACTACTAGAAAGTAAGCATGAGATTTTTGAACAACAGATAATAACTAAATAATAAATTTTACTTTTGTTTTTCTCATTACACTTTAATATTTTAAAAGAGTTTTAATATTTGATTATTTGAATTTAATGAGATTTGTGAAATTAAATTTCTAATATCTTCATAAATGTACAAAATATGTATAACAGTCTAAGAATGTGAAATTTAATACAAAGTGTCCCAAAACGATTGCATTAACTCTGCACAGCTAGATTCCTCATTGGGAGTACATAAAAACTGCCCAAAGAAACGTTTTTGTACAATCAATAGTTTACGAGAAAAATGCTAAAAACATAGTATGACGTCACTTCCAGTGTAAGAAAAAACACTTTATTGGACATATCAACAACAGTATTTGCATACACTTCCAGATAATGTTTAAAATATTCGCCGCGCATATTGCTTCATGCATGTCATGCAATGACTTTAAGCCGTCGTTAAACTGGAATTTAAAAGGCTTCATCTTGCAGTTACCAGTAGTTTTCGTATTGTCGCCAGGCATTCCATTCGTGATTACTACGACATGTACTTGATGTAAAGCCGATGTAATGGAAATGTCTTTGGTTCCAGCATGATGGAGCTATGGCGCATTTCTGTGCTCTTGTAGGTGGTTGGCTAGATATGGAATAACCCGGCCACTGGATCGGACCTGGGGGTCCGGTTAGTTAAAATATATCTACTATAAAATCAGAACTAAATTAAAATAATAAAAACTTACCTATAATAATTTGAAGGCATTGATTAAATTTTAGCCTAAAATCCACTTGCATTTTAAGAATTTTCTTTGCAATTGAATATTGAATTGATCTATTTTTAAGAATTTAAAAATAAATAATACGTTAATTTATAGAATAAAGTAATACAAGTGAGATATTGTATATTGGTCTACATGTGAATTAACTAGATTTATTTCCAAAATAAATAAATGAAAACAACCTTAAAATATACTTATCATTTTTACTGTTACTCAGTCACATAGCTGCTTTGTAAATTTGTAAGAGAATGTTTGCTATGCAGATATTTGTATTCTTTCAATGTATTTCATGCTTCTTTGAATAAAGCCTAAAGATATCGATCTTTATACATCTGAATAACACAGAGAAGATAAAATTTCAGAGCATTCCAAATACTTCTGTGGGACTAGAGAACAGGATGCATGATTTGCATACCTTTCATCCATAGAAAATGCTCATTATATTTATAACCTGGCATTAATATTGATACTGATATAAAACTGATATTAACTGATATTATTTATACATTTTTGTTAACAATTATAACATAAAGAATGCTCTGTTTTTAAAAAATTAAATTTAGTATTTATCACTCATTTTGCTTATTTGCTATGGATATTTTGATATTTATAGCTATTTTCAAAAATCTAACTGAGTAAAATAAAAAATAAAGTTTTGACACTATTATATCTTTAATCTATATTTTCAGTTGAATCCAAATTATGATAAACATTGAATTGGCAATAGTTCAAAAAAACTAATTTAAATATTCAAAAATACAGTAAGCTCTTAACTTTATTTTCTATGTATTTTTATCGTGCAATTTTGCTTTGCGTTTTGAATCTAGTGAAAATATTATCCTTAAAACGAAAAATTATTGAAACAAAAACTATGTTTTTATCAAAAAAGTACTTATGATTAAAATGATGTTTTTCGTGACTTAAATTGAAAAAATACATTATAACAAAATATTTTATCACAAAAAAATTTCATTTCCAACAGAAACATCTTATTGGAATAACTTTTATTTTAAACTATAATTGGTCAAAGTTTTGTGTGTGTTGATGTTTTCATAAGCTAAGCCGGTATACACGCATAAATATAAATAAAGTAAATTAAATTATTAGTAAAAATAAAAATAATTTAGTTCCATAAAATATATATACATTTTCAAAGTTCAATATTATAAATTTTTTTCACTACACTTGACTTTCAATAAACATAAAAACCATTAATAGTAAAAAACTGATTCCCTATGATAAAATTAATTCCTTCTAACGTGAAAATTTAAAGTAAATTATTTCAAGTATGCACATGATCCAACCTAAATAAATATTCATAAATTAGATTTAAATTTATTTTATTGTAGATTTTACACAAAAACAATATAAAATGTTTTTGTTACATAGACTTGCCCATTAATCTATCGTAAATTCCAAAAGAATACTGGTCGCTGAATATATAATTAAGTAGAGAAATATGATTGCACATAAAAATATTTTAGAATTAGGACATCTAACAATATAGGAAAATGCATAGATTATTCCCCACGGTGATGGACTTTAATATATCTTTGTTCAAGTACGCTAACAAACATTTACGCAATAAAATGTATTATATTTATTCTAGGTTTATATTTTATCAAACATATTTAGCTATATTTACATTATATAAATGCAAATACGGCTAAATCTTTTGTACTGTATAAAAGAAAATTCAGTTTACTAAATTTCATATTATATTAAATGCATTTTGTTTAGGAAATATTCAACATATCTGATAACAATTTTCATATTATTCTGTAAATTTATTAAATAAGTTATAGTTTTTTCCCTATCATCATATTATGCCCTCTTTCATCAATATGGAAAAATGATACATATTTTACCAAAATATTTTTATTTTATAATTTACAAAACATATAATTTAATATTATTTATATAAATTATAAAATAATGTAAATTATAAGAACATAATAACGAGGTACTGATTTTAAAAGTAGAGCAAATTCTTATGATCTCCTGTTGAATCTTTCATCTGAATTAAAAGAAGTAGAATCTCAAAATATTGATGTTAAATTATTTTTTATCTCACATTTTATAAATAAAGTATTTTTTTTTAAATCCCAGGTTAATCATATTGCTTTAAATTTGTGTCTATCATTCTGCGATTCAAAAATTTTATGTGTTTTATGAAAATATTTTTAAAAAATTCAGATGACATTCTACATAGCAACATATACATTAAAATATTTGATTACTTGTAAAAATATATCTGTGATTAAATTTGAAATAAAATATTTTCTTTTTTAATAACAAATGTTTATTTTGAAATAGTTATGATAGAAGTAATTTTAAAATACTTCGCAAAATAATTTCACAGTCATTTAAGACAATTTTTTTAATTGTATATCACAATGTTATGAAAATTTATCTTTAAATTTTTAAATTTATCTTTAAATAAAAAATATCTAATTTATATTTATTTATTTAAGATTGTCAAAATAAGGATTTTTATATTAAAAAAGATAATTGATATATAGGATTAAACTTGAATTAAATATAATTTTTAAGTTAGTAAAGCATAATTTTTAAATATCCATCAAATTTAAATATTAAAATTTACTGTGAGAAAACAAGCAAATTACTCTTATTTTGTAAGCATTAAACCTCTTTAAATTTACACAATAGCTATTAAAAACATGACATTAAAAAATGAAAAGAGTAAATTAAAAAGTACCCTTTGCATACATATTTTATTAATAAACAGAACATAAGCAAACAAATAGTAATGAATTATCTTCTTTCCCTTAAAATTCCCTAGGCAAATTTAATAATAAAATTAAAAAGTATTTTTACATAAGTTGAATAATAAAATTAAAATATGAACACATAATATTTTCATTTGATGTTCATTTTATATTCATCTTTTTATGATACCTAATATTAAAATAGGCAAAATGAGATATTTAGATAAAAATAATAAAAATGTTCGTATCCTTTTTATCAAAATATTAAAATATTGAAAAAACATTCACCTAAAAAGATTTAAATAGGGATAGATTATTATTATTAAATGCAATTCTCGCTGCATATTAATTTAATTTTAAGATTTTTAAAAATTCACTGAATAGTTTTGCTTAATTTCACATCTTCATAATCAATTATATATAATTTAGTCTACATATTAAATTACAGTATTTAATTGACATATAAATCTTCTGCACAAGATAATTGAATATATGCTTCAAAAATATGGACTATCCACAAATTTCATAACTAATGTACAATAACTTACAAAACACTTCTTCAATATTAACTATGTAAATACTTAATATTTATTTTCAAAGAAAATTAAAAGTCAGAAAATGTTTCGATTATGACTTTAGGAAGAATTTCATGAACATAAATAGAGAAAAACTTTTCCAACGCTTTCGGATAGTTTGCAAACTTTTTAAAAAATTTAATAGAAAAGAATTAAAAGAAATAGTTATTTCTCTCATGAGCATAATAAACGTTATCGCTATAAGCAATGAAAATGCGAATATTTCTAAATTTATTTTATTTCAAAGAGATTTTGTACTTATTCTAAATTATTGTTTGTTATAGGTGACAATAATACTGCACGAATCTATTCATGAAATCACAGTTTTGTTTATATATCTTATTAATAAAATGACACTTATTTATTTTTTGAATTAAAATTAAAAATTAAAATTAAAAAATATTAAAAATTAAAAAAGAAGTTCTACTTTTTTTGCCAGACTGCTTCCACAAATTTATCACAAGTAAGTATGCGATGGAAGAAGCTAAAATATAGCATACATTAGAAATGCAACCATTAAATTTTTCTTTTTTTGTTTACTTAGAATAATATTGTATTAAGTATAAATATATGTTATTTTTCCTGTAAATTTGATAAAATTTTATTTCATTATAAGAAACTTCTTTTTATTATTTGTATTTTTCTTTTTACTGGTTACTGGTTTAAATGGTTAAAAGAATAATATAATATCGTTAAAATTATAGAAAATTATTTTCATTAAGCAAATATTTAATCGAAAACTTTGAGTAATAAGAAGACAGAAAAATTATTATGATTTTAAGCAGTTTGTCTGCTATGAAATGGAAGAATTTATGAAATCATTTGTAGCAACACGTTAAAATTCAAATACATTTGCGTGTAAATAACGTTGACTTTAATAAAATTTTAATTGTGATAGGTAAAATGCAGGCTTTTATTATATCACAGCTACTGTAATAAATAAGCATAAACCATCTTACAAATGAACCATTATAGTACAACAGCTCTCTAAATCATAGTGCAAATAAAGTTAAAGAATCATTTTCAAGAATTAAAAAAGGAGAGGGTTGATTATCTATTGTATGAATATGCTTATGTGTAAATTTTTCTTTGATAAATTTTTAGAAAAATGCATTTTCTTAAGCATAAGTATTTCAGATATCTTTAGGTAGTCGTAACAATCCACAATTTTGTTTTTAAGACTTAAATTTTTTGATAATAAACTTTTTTTTATATTTTTATGCCTTGAATTGTCTTACATGTCTGACTCTTCAATTATACTTATTTTCCATTTTATTTAATATAAATATTTCAGATATATATTTAGATAGCAAGGCATAATCTTGTTTTTAAGCCTTAAATTCATTGTTTGTAAATGCTTTTTTCTACTTTTCCTTTTCTTATATGATTCTTGAATTATATTAATTTGCCGTTTTATTTGAAATTATTATTTTTTTATAAAAATTCTTAGTACTATTTTTTATGTATGAAATTACTTGAAAATCAATACTTTTGAAATACTCTCGTACATAGCAAACGCTTTAAAGAAATATTATTTAATACTTTTGCTATGTACGAGATTCTAAGATCTGCAATTTTCTAAATATCTGCTTTTGATTTCTGAAAAAAATATTTTCTTCCAATAATACACTTATGTGTTATCTCCTTACTCTACAATTATTTTTAGTCACTATGCAATGATTCTAGAAAAAAAAATTTGAATGACTCTTTTGTAAATAAAACATATTCATATTAAAACAACTCATTTTTCCTTCATCTAAATGAAATCCAATATAAATTTTTCTTTGACCAAAGGTATGAACTTATGATTTTAATCCTCTGAATTATTTATGGCTCATGTAGCAACGATAGATATGATATTTCATCTGGGATTTATTTAAAGTAACGCGATTGAAAAACCTTATGTTTGTATAATTTACTTAAAATATCTAGATTATTTCATAACATCCATTTTATTCCACGGAATTGTTTGTGTTACAGAATCTTGTAGTGGACGTTTGGATGTTATGGGATTCTTACCAAACAATAATTGAGGGTATTTGTGAGGCAGTTACAATTATAATGTCATAATAAATTTAATGCATTATTTTAACTATACTTCCTTGGTTGAGTGTTTGGTTCATGCAATTTGGGTACGTGGTCAGGAAAACGATTTTACCTGCTACTGAATAAGAAAATACGAGTTTTACATTTCTACTGTATGCATGAAAATGTGTTAAATTGTTTCTTAAAAAGTTTTTACGTAAGTTCTTACGTAAGAAATTTAATTAGGGCACAGTACTTATTGAAACACTTTTAAAAACAATGTATATTCAAATTATTTTCAAAAGTTTTTAACTATCATGCTCACCTTTGTGATCTCAATTTATTCATGGCTTTATTTTTATCTGCTATAGCTTACCAAATATTAATTGAATATTTTTTAACTTCACTTATGGGAAAAATGTGATCTTACTATTATATCTCCCACCAAAATATTCTTATTTGTAAATAAACTGTATATTTTTACAAATTGATTGACATCAAGTCTGAGCTTAAAGACGAAATGAAGTAATGCTATTTGCTTAATGTCAAGCACTATTTTATTAATAAATGTTTAATACTTTCATTAATTTAAAGATTAATTTCTAAAACTAAGCATTAAGAAATATATTCAGCTATCTTGAAATATTTTAAATATTATAGCGAAATTAAATATTTTTAAATAATTTATGATCTAGAAAAAATATTCTTGAAATACTATTTAAAACTGAATTATTTTTTTCAAATTGAAGGAGATAAAAGCTTAATTTTATTTATAATATCTGCCATACATATTTTCTACAAGAACTGAGAATAAATATTCTGGGATAGTGACACATTATGAAGTTATTCTTATTTAGAAAAAATATTCAGAATGGAATTTTGTACACAAATAGCATTGTCATAATTCTTCACATCATATCTTCAACAGAATGTTTTTCTAGGACAAAATGTTAGCTCATATATCATATAAAATAGAATTCTATTCAATATCCTGTTAAAGTGAATAACGTTCTCTTGTAATAAATTCAAAATCAATCTGTTCTCAATAATAGCGTTATACAATGTACAAATTCATTCAGTTGCTTAGACGCATCATACAATGTTATTCATATTTCTGACTTTATGATAGAAAATTAGACGTAAGGCTATAAATGATTAATATGTTAGTATTTATCTTTTACTGACCAGAAAATATTGCATCTTTTTAACTTGAAGAAATTTGTAAACATTTTTTTGCATTTTAAATGGTTTAATGGCTTGAAATGGTATTTTTCATTTTGTTACAATGCAGTAATAAAGTTAAATCAAAATATAAAAACTATAAATTTCTTTAAAATATTAAACTGACCACACCAGATTATGGGAACATAGTATTCTAATTTTATGTTATGCAATTTTTTTTATAAAAAGATTTAAACTTGTGTTTTAATTAATTGCTTAATACATTTACCACGTACAATATTGAATTGATTTTTATCTTTTCATATTAGATTGAATTTTCATATTGATAATTTATTTAAATTATTTGATTTTTTATCATAACTTTGAATATTATTTATAAATTATTTAATCAACATATACATTTTTTTATTATTTTACATTCAGTTTTAAATTTAATTTCAATTTAATATAATAGTAAATATATTTACTAATAATTTATAAAAAATGAAACGCGTATTTCTTTAAATGTAACTTGTTGAAATGGAAAAAAAATTGGTTTTCTTCCTTTTATACATAAGTAATACTTTATCTTGTGAAATCGCATAAATTTAATCAGTATTTATCTTTTTATTTGAGAAAATATATATATTTCATACACTTTTAAATATACAAATCTTAAAATAAATCTGGTAAAAAAACCAAAATTCCTTAATGGTATGAACTATAATGATCATTAACTTTAAGACATCAACATATATCCGAAAACACAAGAGGTTGACAGTTAGTAATATATTGCATATGTTACTTTGATTATTTTATTTTTAAAGTTTATGGATTATAATTTTTTTCTGAGAGGCTTAACACAATATTCATACATTTTATTTCTAACCTGAAGTCACAAAATTAACTTTCGGCTCCAGAAATGTTAGGAAACTCTGTTTCATAATAACACGTAAAATAAAAATATTTGTATTTTATAATAGAAAAAGCTAAATATATTTCCTTAAAATTATTTATTTTCATAAAAGTAATCTTGTCTGTAAACACAGACATCAGTTTCACACTACACCTTAGAAAAGATAGTTATTTTAATAAAAAAAACATAATCACAAAATTTAACTGTAGTTGAATGAATAAAACAGTATTTCTTTCTTCTTCAATTTGTTTAATTTCTTAATTAAAAATTCAAAATTATTTACATTTCATAATAAAATTTTTTACTACTCTACTAAAATGTGAAATGTCAGTAACTTATGAAATATGTTGTAAAAATGAAATCATTTTATTTCTTTGGATGATTAAGATTTTTACAATAACTGACAAAATAAATTTTAGTAATGTTATAGACATAATGTTGTATGAAACATACCACACTAAAACATTAATTATTATATTATATAAAAAATTATATTTATGCATTTCATATCATCGACAATTGCATAATATAATGGAAACAGCTCTTCAAAAATCTTAATCTTATTTCGTAAATATAAATGCACTTTTAATTACATGAAAAATAACGTTATTTTATGAATTATCTGATTATTAAATATTACTCATTTTATTCTTCTGATTGGGATACATTAATATTTCTTAAAGTAAATAAGCTATGTAAAATTTTAATGAAATAAAAACATAATAAGCTTATAAAATTTTAATTAAGAAAACTGATTAATATTAAAGAAAACTGGTTAATATATTAAAAACTGATTAATATACCAAATTTTATATATAATAAATACTCAAATTTTATTATATATAATATTTGGTTATTTTAATGAAACAAATTGATTTTCTAATTTATTTTTACATTTATTTTATGGCCTATAATTTAAAACTATTTTGTAATGCATTTTCTGTAATATTAATTTTAAGTATATCATTACATTAAAAAGCAAAATTTTATTTTAAATTCTTATTTTAGATAATATGTAATTATTTTAAATGAATAAGAAAACTATACCAAATTTTATTAGAATAAAGGGAACAAGTAAAAGTTTTTTTTTCTAATTTCCAGTTTCCCATAAGATTTTGTCTTATTCTGCGCTATAAGGGGTAAAAGTGATGGTTTCTTGTACTGAGGGGCACCCAGTGGGTAAGCCATCTTTGCTACGAAGGACAACATAGAGTGAAAGGAACATCCATGACCGAATCAGGGCTCAAACCCGAGACCTACTGCTTCAACGTTATGAACGCTAACCCCTCCACCGTTGGTCGGAGAATATGCAAGATATTCTATATATTTTAAATATATTGTTATCACAATTTCCCAATTATTATCTTTTATTCTTATAACTTACTATATTTTATTAAAATAAATCACTAGTTACCTGAATTATAAGACATTAATCAATGCAAATATTCTTTACACATACCCATAAATTATATAAGTGTACATTTCAAATATCTCTAGGCCACCCTGATAGATACAAAAATATCTACAAACCACATGCGTTTTGCTCTTGCTGTACGATTTCTCAGAATTCTCTTCTTCCAGAGGATCTTCCAATTTTCGCTGGGTATGGCTAAATTCCAGGATAATGTTAAGGGGCAGATTGTCAAAAAGTGGAGTGGAAAAGAGGCAATCCACTTCACTTCTTGACAATCTCAACATGTCCCTTAACATTATCCTAGCATTTAGCCATACCCAGCGAAAATTGGAAGATCCTCTGGAAGAAGAGGATTCAGAGAAATCGTACAGCGAGAGCAAAATTAAATAAAACAGTTGAATTCCTAATTAAGAATGAAAACTTACTTTTTTGGATTGGGAACTCTTCTACAACTTAGCTAAAAACATGTTTTGACCAAAATAAGGCTATGTCTTTGTAAATATCAAAAACTTTTTTAATATGATTTCTAAATTTTTATTTAATTATAATCAAGAACTTTGCAAAATTACGACTATTATGTTTACTATATATAATTCATCATAGACTCTATTATATTGTCATTTTGTTTTCATCTTTACAACTAACAGGAAATTGATTGTACATTTAAAGCCATGTTGTAAGATATTCATTTTCAACTGTTGTAAAAAATTTTATAATGTCATTTTTTAATATATTTTTAAATAAAAGTCCCAGCAGTTCCCATTAAACTGGTAAAGCTCCTCGGAGTTAGCTACAGGAGAGTTCGCTGGTGTCAATGTCAATAGTAGTGTTTGGAAAGTTGATTAGTAAAAAAGGGTGAAAAATACTTTTGGAGTATGATTCTAAAAATGAGTAGTTGCAGAGATTAATTGCAGAGGCAGCGCCTTGAGGAATTATTATCCCTGGTCTAGTATCAGACATATACCTCTTTCAATCATGTTTGAATTGCTGCATAATTGATAGAGTAAAACTGGAGATTTTGAAAATATTTGCCTTTCAATCACATGAACCACTTTAATGAGTCCTTAGATATTATCAAACATCGAAACGAAATGGAGATAATTTCTCGAATTCATCTCGCACTCTAATATTGAGTACATTTGCATATCTCACATAAGGATAATCAAATGTATATTATGTTCAATGTGTGCAGTCTGTGATGATTACCATCAGCATGTAAACACTGTATGCTTTTGTGGACACAAGAGACTGGGACTCTGCAGCCCCCACACTCTTCACTTATGAAAAGTGTGTAGGATGGAAATCATCTTCAATTTCATGAATTGGCAAATGAAAATTCCAGAGTCCCACAGGGCTATCCATAGGGCTATCCTATTATTAAAGCATTTCTTTCTGTACAGATATGCTAAGTAAATGAATCATCAGACTTTACTTGCTCCAATGACATTTCTGACTGAAACTCTGCTGGTAATTTTCTAGTAATTTATCACTGCATGAATACCGATTTTAAAAATTCCTTGTAAAAAAAATATTTTTATAAAGAACTTTTAAAATGCTATATATATATATATATATATATGTATGTATGTATGTATGTATGTATGTATGTATGTATGTATATATATATATATACAAACTCACATAAGTATATATATTTAATACATTATCATTACCTGTGTAACCCTTTTATCACCGTCATGCCTCTGACTTTAAAGGTTTATAACGATTCTACATTACGCATACAAACATATACTCCAGAATTGTTGCTTGTAATAGTATTTCTGAAAATATTTTAAGAAACTGCTGCCCAGTTTCAAAACAATGTCACAATTCTGATGCTATACTGTCAGATTTTATTAATAAGCCATTTCTAGGCAAAATTTCAATGTTTAATATGTGTGAGAGGATTCAAGATTAAAATGTTTGGGCAACAACTGAAAATTTTCTGTATCAGGGATACTCCGTAGAATATCAGCAAAATGTTATAGGGTAGCATATTATCCTAATGAAATGTAAAGTTTCATAGGAGTCAAAAGGTAAAGGCATATGCTTTAACACAACGAATTTGCTCACGGAACGCAACGGAAACTGTACAATTAATAATGATTCATGTGTAAAATTTTGACTCTGATTTCTCACATTTACAATGATCCTTTAAGCAATTCACATAATGATAAATTCTTAAGACCATAAAATTTTCAAAAATGTAACACATCTTTCTAATTAAAGAATTCTTATCTATCATTGATGATTCGTTATTTCATTCTCTCTTGTCATACCACTGTTTGATATTTTATATTTAATGGGACAGTCGATATTCATGATACATTCGTAGGATCTGTAAAAATCTATTATCTGTAAAAATCTAGATTTTATTATTACCCCAGTGGTGGAATTTTCCATTTCTTGTTGAACGAATTTACCATTTCGCTCAAATTTACTTAAATCTTGATAACCAATCATCAGGACAGCAAAAAAATAACTTTGCGACATATTAAGTTACCTAATGCCTTTATAGGGTACGTAAATGACTACACATCGGCAATTGGTTGAATTTCTTCATTACTTACATATGATCAGTAAATGTATTTCTCTTCACTTAACTGCAGAAAACGTATAGATTAACCATAGAATAATATGTACAAATTAAACTTAATTTTAACCAATAAAAATTTTCAAACTGAATTGCTGAAAATATTTTTCAATTTTAATGAAAATCTTCAGTTACATTTAAAATTTCTTGAACTTTGAAAATATTCTATATAGCTCTTGCCTATGACGAAATACTAAAATTTAAAAAAAAATAATTTTTTTAAAATTTATAGATGTTTTATATTAATTCATAGATATTTTATATTAGAAATTATGATTCCCAAATACTTCAACTCGGTGTACTTCTAGAGAAAACATTTCTATTAATATATATTATCAGCAGAAAAATGAAAAAAAAATAAGATGAGAAATAATAAAGTGTGCATTTTCTTAAATATTACTTTCTGAAATTTGCGATCAATTGCTTTAAAAATAATATATTAAGGCAATGTAAAAATATAATCATTCAAATAAAATTATATGCGATTGAAAAATTCCTTTATTTTAATAATAAAGATCTAGTTTATATAAGTTGTAAAGTTTGTGAGTGAATATTAATACAAATTTAAAATCTGTAAGAAAAGGTATTCATATTATATACGAATATTTATTAAAATTTACAATTACAGCAATATATTTAAATATGACAAATAATATTAATTTGCATTTGGATTTAGGAAAATAATATTTTATTTCTAATGTACTAAAATACAATGTGTTTCAATTTGAATTTTTTCATCAAATAAACTTCCAATACGAATTTTATTAAAATACAAAATACAATGTCACTATTCAGTTTCACTTCAATATAATGTGTAACATGTATAATATGCAACTTTGTAGTCTCAATTTCTATCATGCAACATTTTATTCTCAATATACATTCTCTCATTCATCTGTTATAAATATTTATTTTTTTACATTTATATGTTAAACAAAAATTGTATTTGAATGTGTGTGTGTGTGTGTTTTACATAATAATTCTTTACAATTAAGATTTCTATATTCAGTGGAAAATCTACTAAAATTTATATGAACATGTATTAGTGTATATTTTATCTCCCTCCATTTCAATAACATTTATATTCACCAAAGAACGTAAAAAAGATTTTCAATAAAAATAATATAAGCAATTCAATGTTAATTTTTGAAAAAAAATTTCTAAGAAACACTTTTGAATCTGTTAAAGAGGATTACGTATAGAGAATCATTATTCATAATAATATACATTTTATTAAAAAATGAATAGAAAAATAAATGATATAATATATTTATATTAATTTGTTAATGTGTGGTGCACCGCTATCATAAGCAATTTGCTTAGTTATTATTTAACTTTTCCAAAAAGAGAAATTATAAGAGTAGAATGAAATTATGATGAATATAAAAATTGAACTTTTAAATGATCCAGAATTTACACAACGAGTAAAATTATTCGTTTTCTTTATTAATGAACAAACTTATCTTAATTGTCACTTAAAATAATAAAGCAAGTATATATACAAATCGGAAATGTATATATATATATATATAATATATAATATATATATAATATATAATATATATATATATATAATATATAATATATATATAATATATAATATATATATAATTGTGGAAATTTACAAGAAAAACATGAAGTTTAAGCATTCGTTAAATTATAAAAACTGTAGCACTTTCATAATAGATAATAATCGAAAGTTGTTTCTTCTTCCACTCAAGTAATAAAAAAGCTCATTATGTTTACCAAATGTGAAAGAAATAAAACAATTCCACATTATGAACAAATAAGAAATTTTTTTTAATAATTAAGAATTTTAATGAATAATTAGAAATAATTTTATAACAAGAAAAAGCGCAGATAGAAATTGTGACAAACCAAGTTTACGATAATAATAACATGATAAAATATGAATGAAAATTTTATGACAATCTTATGATTTTAAATTTTAGAAATATTATTTATTTTATGTTTTACTTGTTCAGTTTATTTTAGATAATTTTAATTTTTAAACTAAAATATTTGAATTATTTAAAAACTAATTTCAATTTAGTAAATCTATTTTTAATTAATTCAGCATTCACTTGAGATATTATTCTGCTAATTACTGAGGAATTATTACCTACACACTATATTTTTAATCAAAGAAATTAACGATTATTCGAAACATATATATATAGAACTTGTTAATCATGCAATTGTATAAAAGTTTTATTTGTATAAAAATTATTTACAGATATTTAGTTTTAATAAACTCATACGAAAAAAAATTTTAGGATCACAGTAATATAAATGTGGATATGAAATGATTCCCTTAGAGTGAAATATTTTTAACCAATGTTTTTTCATGAAAATTATTTACTTGTTAATAATAGCTAAAAGTTAAACTTTTCAAGAATAGTGTATAGTAATATATATTTAAGGCTTTTTTATTATTATTATTATTATTATAGAGCAGAATTTATTTAATAATATTTAATTTACTCTATCTCTCCTCCTCACTCTTTCATTTTTACATGAAAACGTGGTTTGTATAAAATCAAGTAGCTTGTTTTTGACAGAAAACATTTCATTTTTCAATTCGATTTATTTCTCTGGTATTTATATTTCAAGTATTTTTAATTTCTCCTTTTTTGCTATGAACTAAATGGTATTCTTTCGTAAACTCTACAAATCAGAATATTTACCTGAAGTTTAAAAGAAACTTTTGATTCAATTTCGTAACGTTAAGTTGCATTTTATTTTAATTCTATAAAATTACTGATAAAAATTTAATTAAAAATATATTGGTGTGAAATTGTCAATATTTATTAAATTTCACATTATTTGTAATGTACTTTTACTCATTAAATAAAACAGAGTTTCATCAATAAAAATTGTGATGAAAACATTGCTGTTTTATCTTTATGATGAGATATGCATTATGCAATTTCATTTAATTAATCATTATGCTCTCTATCATCAACATATAAATACAAGTTATCATCAACACATAAATACAAGTTCATGATATCTATCTTAGAAACAATGCTAAGATACTTTATATGAGTAGTAATGTTGTTTCGCCTTATATATAGGACTATACTTTGATGATAAAAACAATAATCTATGAAATCATTATATTGGTTTGTTGCATCGAAATTGTGATGCGTAAAATGCAATAAGGTAATTTTCAGCTGAACAAGATCAAACATTGGTAAATTAATTTGGGGGATTATCCTCATTTATTTTATTTTGCTTCTAGGATCACCTTTTACTAAAGAAAAATGTTTCACTCTGGAACTATAAATGTTTTTATGTAATATAGGAATATTATAAAAAATTTAAAAATATTAAATATGATGTCCATTTTATTTTTTTTTTTTTCAAATTTCCACAAAATAGCATTTATTTCGATATTTCTTTAAGATATCTTGTATTATAAATTACACTACTGGCCATTAAAATTGCTACACCAAGAAGGTGACATGCTACAGACGTGAAATTTATATGAAAGGAAGAAGGTGCTGTGATATGCAAATGATTATCTTTTCAGCGCATTCAGACAAAGCATGCGCCAGTAGCGACACCTACATTGTGTTTAAATGAGGAAATTGTTCAGCCGGTTCCTCAAATACAAATTACATTTGAAAGTTGTTGCCTGGTGAAAAGTTGTTGCGATGCCTCGTGTAAGAAGGAGAAATGCGTACCATCACGTTTCTGACTTTGATAAAGGTCGAATTGTAGCGTACCGGGATTGCGGTTTATCTTATCGCACTATTGCTGCTCGCGTCGGTGAGGATCCAATGACTGTTAGCAGAATATGTAATCGATGGGTTCAGGACGGTAATACGGAACGCCATGCGGGATCTCAATGGCCACATATCATTAGCAGCCGAGAAGACAGACATATTATCCGCATGGCCGTAATGGATAGTGCAACCACATCACGAGCCGTGAGTCAAGAAATGGGGTCGTTTGGAAGACAACAAGTGTCTGCACGAACAGTTCGACGACGTTTGCAGCAGCATGGACTCTCAGCTCGGAGACCATGGATGAGGCTTCCCTTGACGCTGCGTCATAGACAAGAACGCCTTCAATGGTGTGATCAATGATGAACCTGGGCGCACGAATGGCGAGACGTCATCTTTTCAGATGAATCCAGGTTCCGTGTACAGCATCATGATGGTCGCATTCGTGTTTGGCGGCATCGTGGTGAACGCACACTGGCAGCGTGCATTCGTCATCGTCATACTGGCCCATCACCTGGCGTGATGGTATGGGGTACCATTAGATACACGTCCCTGTCACCTCAACGTCATCAAAGCACACGTCACTGTTCAAATCACCACATTGACGGTGCTTTGAACAGTGCACGTTACATTTCTGTTGTGTTACGACCCGTGGCTCTACCCTTTATTCGAGCCCTGCGAAACCCTACGTTTCAGCAGGATAATGCCCGACCGCATGTTGCCGGTATTGTATGGAACTTCCTTGATACGGAACATGTTCGGCTGTTGCCCTGGCCAGCACGTTCTCCAGATCTTTCACCAATAGAAAACGTCTGGTCAATGGTTGCCGAGCGACTGGCTCGTCACCAAACGCCAATCACTATGGTTGATGAATTGTGGCATCGTGTTGAAGCTGTATGGGCATCTGTACCTGTACATGCAATCTAATCTCTGTTTGACTCAATGCCCAGGCGTATAACTGCTGTTATACGCCTGGGCATTGAGTCAAGGTGGTGGTTTAGCCAGAGGTGGTTGTTCTTGATACTGATTTCTCAGGATCTATATCCAGCCAAGTTTTTAGAAAATTTAATCAATTGTTATTTCTAGTATAATATATTTGTCCAATAAATATCATTTTGTTATCTGCATTTCTTCCTGGTGTAGCTATTTTAATGTCCAGTAGTATAGTTAAAAACATTTTATATAACGGCAATTCTAGTGAAATTTTCATATGTATTTAAATTTTCTGTGGAGACTATATTTGTGAACTGTTTCATTATTTACAGCATTTGCAAATAGCATTCGTTTTATATTACAATGGAAATGCTTCCTTCTAAATATCATTGGTTTCTCACGATGATGAATTCCTAACTCATCAAAATTTTTGAATTGATTATAAATGTAAATACTTCAGTTAATACAATGAAAAGCCAAACAAAGTTGTAAATTATATTTATGAGTGCAACCTTTATTTGTATTCACAATTTAGATACTTTGTTAAATAAGAATGAATTGCTTCTTTTACTAAATATTAATGAAAAAGTATTGTTTTTCGGCTTTCAAAATAGTATTAAATTTATTATAAATTATACTAAACTAATGTAATTTTTACAGATGCTCTTCTTTTTCTTATACATGAGTTTTATTGATGGATATTTTAAATATATAAGAAAAATAATATCCAACAAATTTTAATATCAGAAGATATATAATTGCTTACTATGTAATGTTTAAGCCAAATTTAAAATAATAGTAAATGAAATCAAAAGATGAAGACAATTGTTTTCTAAAAATATTTTATATTTTAATAACACTACTATATTGTAATGTAAAATCATTACAGCTTCATAAACTAATTTTTAAGCTAATACTGAATGCAAGTTATATGTTACATTCAATATTAGTTTAAAAACATAAACTGTTATATTTTAATTTCTAAATCAATAAAAAGTTCTTTCAAAGTCAATTTGTGCATAAATTGATCAAAGTTTATTATAAACACTTTAAATTGTGATAATTTTGGAATTTAGAATTCATATATATTTTAATAATTCAGTTTTAAATAAAAATATATATATAATTAAATGCTACTTATAAATGACTTAATTGAATTTATATCAAAGCAATTATTACAAGACATTTAGAATGCATAGTCACCTAAAAAATTAAATTTTGTTAAATTTTATATATAATATGGTTTTAGGATAACTAAATCAGTTAAGCAGAAAATGATTCTTGAATTTCAGATCTATTAAAATGAATATATATTTTCGTAACATTTAAAAATGAAGTTAATTAATTCTGTCATGAAATAAATTGATAAATTTTGATTCTGTCAAAATATTTTTTTTATTTATAAAACTTACCGTATAAAGTTATTAAAAAGAAATTGTTAGTTTTTGTAAAATCATGTTGCCTATGAATATAAAAAGCATTTACTTTCATAAATAATAAATACTTGATTCACTTACTATCTTCTTCAACTTCCTTAGCTAAAAAATAATAATGCATTGACAAATTTTTTAACTAATAAACTAATGAAGTCAATATTTTTAAGTAAAAGAGAGTTATAAATATATGGCTTATGATTTGATCTCCAAAAATGATGAATTTCTCACATTATAAAGTTTGAATTTAAGTCTAATGAAAAGAAAAGTATTATTTATACAAAATTATTTTATTTAATGCATTAAATTAAAGTAATTTATCATTTTTGTTACTAAATTGTTAGTTTACTATTTTACAAAATGATTCCTTCTTTAATTTAAAATATAATTATTAAGTTTCCATAAGAATAACAAATTGTCTGATGGAAAATGCGTTAAGAAATAAGCGAAGTAATGGGATTTTCTTGGACTTAATTTTTTTATTTGATCTTCAAGGTTTCATACTTGGAAATTCAGAGGAGACTTGTTTGGAATATATTTAATTTTTGGACTTGTAGAAAAGTATATATCATGCAAAAAATAATTTGCGTTACATTATTCAGTATTCTAAACTTACATTTATAATAAGTTATTTCAGTGTTACTTTGTATGAGAACATCATTGAAGCTACATTGACCAAAGAAATACAAATCGTTCTAATGAATATAAATTTCAAAATATGAAATAAAAAATTATGTCAGTGATTCAGTTTGAAAATAAATTATAGCATCTGTTTAAAAAAATAATATTCAGGCAAATTATAGATGTGCAACAGAAATCACAGTTTCATAAAATCTTACATATAAAAAAGGAAAAACCTAAAAATATTTAAGTTGATAATTTAACAGTTAAAATATTACTATCAGATACATTGATAGTTTAAAACATCATTTAATATTTTAAACATCAAATATATAAAACAAACAAGCAAAACAAAATAACAGCTTATATCAAATTAACAAATACTTGTATTCATAAATCCTTGTTATAATTTCTTTTGATGTAATTTAAGTTTGATGTAATTTAAGTAAGCAAACCATGACCATTCTAATCATTTAATCATATATATATATATATATATATATATATATATATATATATATATATATATATATATATATATATAAGCTTTTTAAATTATTGTATTGTTGCTTTATACGAAATTTTTAACGTATAAACATCAATAAAATTGCTTTCGACAAGACGATAGAATTTTCCAGAATTTATACATAATGTGTGTCAGAATAATATTAGAATAATGAAAAATAGGTGATATCATAATTTTTTATATTTATTACTATATATATATATATATACAAATGTGTCTATATTTCATGGAATCATTTTTATTCTTATAATCTGGCTGTTTATAGGAACTTGTAACAACTCACACTATTATGATAAATTATATAACATATGACGTTGATTATGAACAGACTCTGGAAAATTAGAATTAAATTAATCATACCAAAAAATTCAGTGCTTAAAATCTAGAAAATATATTAATCCTAGTTCGAAGTCATGCAGAATTAACATTTTAAAGTTATTTAAGATTTGATAACATTTAGTAAAAAAGGGGGGGGGCGAAATGTTAACAAATTATCAAAGATGATTAAACATAAAGTATCTCAAAACAGTTCTTAAAGTATACTAGATATAATTAGATATTTTGGACTATGATTATTGGCAAGAATGTAACTGTAACTGGGTTTTCAAATGGATATAAAAATTAAATAAATCAACCTTTATGAAATAAGACTCCAGTTCCTTACATTCAGTTTTCTGATTCTATTAAGAAAGATCAATTGAAAAATCTAACCTTATATGAATAAAATCAAAATTCGTGTAAATAATGTGCAATTCAATCTGAAAGATCCTCGTATATAGCATACCTTCGATATTACTTTAATAAAAAAATTTCATTTTTTATGTAATTTGTTATGATATGTTTAAGCACATAACTACTAAAAATATTAAATATCCTAAATCAAAGAAAATTTTTAAGCTTTGTTCATAATAACTTCATATTTCATAACTCCTAATGATGAATTTATATTTAAGTAAAATCATTAAATCTTTTTACTTAAAAATGTAAAAGGAAAAAGTGAAGCATTTTATACAACAAAACAGTTTTACGATAAAATTTGGATTTTAATGACTAAGGATATTTTATTAAGTATTAAAAAATAAGTGAATTTTTTATCTGATTTCTTTTTCTGATCTGGTCATCAACAAAGTTTCAAATACTTACATTTATTTAAATGTAAATTACATTACCAAATGTAATTAATTGATCATTTAAACCATGATTTCAAATTTTTTTCTCACACAATACATGACAAATATACATGTACGCACGCATATATATGTATAATGAAATTATAACACCAGGGAGGAATCTTCTTACGAATGTGAAATTCACAGGAAAAGAAGCTCAAATATGCAAATGATTAACTTTCAATGCATGATTTTGTAGTAGTATAAAACAACATAATCAAACCCTGAAAAATAGATATGTATTTTTTATTGCACGTTACATTTAAGAGTTTCCTCTTTTCCTTTTAAACTAAGCTGTAATAATATAAAGGAAAGGATGTAATAAAAATTGGTTCAATGAGACAAGTGCAATAAAAGAATAAATTCTTCCTTTTGGAGTGGATGGATGATCTTGAGAAAATTGCAAGGAAAGTTTATGTTTTATAATATGCTTTATTTGTAAATCTGACCAGTCGGGGTTAAGGGTGAGAGATTTCTGATCTATCCCATAGAAGTGTAGAAGGTAGTACGAAACTTTGGAAAGCCAATGGTGTAAAGAGGAGGAGCTAAGACGAGAATTAAAAACTGCGTCTAAAAATGGAGAAGACACACAGAAGCCCGATATAGAAAAGGAATCCACAATTGAGGACTGGGTACTCAATGAGTATAGTAAGAAGCTAAAAAGATGGTAGTTATAAAAGGAGTATAACTGCCCTGTCCAATTGGAGCCCTGCACTTTCCTGAACTGGAGCTGCAGATGTCCGACAAATAGATGAGTATAAGAAGTGACGATAAAGTCTGAGGAGAGATGGCATAGGAAAGGTTGAAAGCTCATGAGGAATGAGCACGCCAAGCGAGATCCTGAGCCAGTAAGATTGAGGAGACACCACACTGCTGCTTCTAAAAAGGGTGAGTCTGATCTCTCGTTCCTTGTCCGTCTGGTCACACTTAGTTATGATATATTAATGTGTAATTGTCATAAAACAAATAATAATGTTAGAATTTCAATTCTTTAATCGAGAAAGTCTTAATGGTAAATGTAAATTCCTCTTGTAATCAAGTTATTAAAATAAATTATTAAGTTTTATTGTATTTTTGTTTTGAATTTATCTTTGTCATTTAATTATTATTTAAAAAACTAATATGGGTTTTCTCGGAATTTTTTTAAAATTTCTGAATCTCACCACTACAGATTTGAACGATTAAGAAACGACATACAACATATAAAATTCTGCATTAAACAGTTATGTAATAGATTTGATATTCGAAAATCGCTTTTTAAGTCAAAACTTCCACAGATTATAATGTCATGGCTTAAAAATTAATAAAAAAGTGATTACAAATAAGTTCTAGAACTTGATAAATCCATAAATTTTGCTTTTCAAGATTTTAGATATCAGTTCCATGATATGTCTAGTTGCTCTGGTAATTATCATATGTAAGGAAAATATACAACTAAAGAGTTGCTGACAATCCCATTGAGCGTCATGGAAAATCGTAACACCTTCAAAAGATTTACATCTAAATGGGCAGAATTACTGCCAGGCTGTACTCGCAAAATTATAGAAGTACAGCATGGATAACTTATCTAGAATTTGGCTTGCATATAACTTGTCCATTATCTACTTGACATATACGACAATGTTTTGACGTCGCATAATAAATATCCTAACGACCTACATCTATACAACCATATCGTAGGTTGGTTTCTTTGCACCATTGTAAAATTATTCGTAAAAAGTAATGTATCCCGTGTTGTCAGAAAGGGAATCAAGATATTGCCAAAACAACTATCTAGTCAAGCGTACATGCAAAAATAAGAAGCACAACAGCTGTATGCCACAACATCTTGACAACGCGTAGTAGACAGTGTAGTGGTTGAAGGCTGATCTAAAGCAATGTGATATTAGCCTCGTATATTCCCTTAGGAGAGAGCATTTAATAGACAATAGGCAGTACAGGCAGTATTCAATAGGCAGAAAATCCAACAAAACCTACAAACATGCAGAAGAATCAACTCTTGTTTTTTTCAACAGTGTCGGCAGTTGTAACTGAGACTTAGGCTTCGAAAAGCGCTATTTTATCACTAGATCTAGGCGAGCTCTTGAATGCGACAACATTTGGAGCTTTGAATGTCAGGAAAGTGACTATTACTTTGATATCTCTTGTCAATGTAGTTCAGATGCTAACGGTGAATCTGAAGTGACCATCAACAAATCTGGGTGCTAGAGAGTCCTCCTTTTGGGTGACAATCAATTTTGAGTGTAATCTTCTGGTAACTGTATTCTTGTCTGGAGGCTCCGAAGGGAACCTCAGCCTTGATTGCATGTGATTTCATTATGTGAATCGTGGACTTAATACAATGATATAAACAGTCATTGGATACCCTAAACATGTGTCTCCAATTCAGATTGGTATTTCTTTAAGAGAGATTGATTTATTTTTACAGTCTACGGCCAGTGACTTACTACGAGACCTGCAAAACATCATCCTCCATCAAGATATTTAACGCCATTCTTTGACCTTTTTATATAGAAAAATTATACAATTGTGGTCCTGACTTCCTTAATCTTCACATTTTCAACAACTGAAAAGATATGAGAAGGGATTACAGAGATGTTAGACCATCATTTCTTATCAGTTAACTACAGCTAATGAAATATAGCAGCATAGAATGAAAACATGTGTCTCCAATTCAGATTGGTATTTCTTTAAGAGAGATTGATTTATTTTTACAGTCTACGGCCAGTGACTTACTACGAGACCTGCAAAACATCATCCTCCATCAAGATATTTAACGCCATTCTTTGACCTTTTTATATAGAAAAATTATACAATTGTGGTCCTGACTTCCTTAATCTTCACATTTTCAACAACTGAAAAGATATGAGAAGGGATTACAGAGATTTTAGACCATCATTTCTTATCAGTTAACTACAGCTAATGAAATATAGCAGCATAGAATGAAAACATGTGTCTCCAATTCAGATTGGTATTTCTTTAAGAGAGATTGATTTATTTTTACAGTCTACGGCCAGTGACTTACTACGAGACCTGCAAAACATCATTCTCCATCAAGATATTTAACGCCATTCTTTGATCTTTTTATATAGAAAAATTATACAATTGTGGTCCTTAATCTTCACATTTTCAACAACTGAAAAGATATGAGAAGGGATTACAGAGATTTTAGACCATCATTTCTTATCAGTTAACTACAGCTAATGAAATATAGCAGCATAGAATGAATTGTCCGTTTCAATCATTCAAGTCTAATTTGATTTCATACTTAATGTAAGCGATGTATTAGCTGTCAGGAAAGACAATTTTGTCTAATGATTTTCACACCTATCAACCTACAAACTGCTTGCAGCCAAGCGGGCAGCCGAATAGTTAGCTTTCTAGTGTTCGATACAAAACTTCATGGAATTGATTCTTATTCCAAGTGTAGCTGTCTGCAATGATTCGGAATCAAGTTTAAGCTATAGGACCCATGAAGTTCCTGGTAATGAGCAAAATGTAATAACAAGGAGAGATAAAATATACCAAACCAAATTGCTTGAATATTCAATAATTATCAGTTGATAATTATATTTTCATTCTTCATGACTTATGTAAAATAAATATCTTTTATATTTAATTTCTTTTATCAAGCTTCAATTTTAATATCCAGCACAGTGTAAGTGTGAAACAAAATATAATCCATATTAATATTTTTGTAGATAAGCTATATTAAGATTTCGTATGATTAGAAAACTTCAAAATTGGGTCACTTAAGGAAAAAAATTTGTTGAATCTATTAGCATTATAAATTAAAATTTTAATTAAAAAATGTTCACTTAAATATGCATACCTCATCAAGAGAACTTCAATTCGAAGTAATATTTTTATTAAAGACATAATTTTTATTTACTCATAAAAGAATATGTAAAAGTTAATATTTTATATAAATATAATATCATCATTTATATTTTATTGGATTAAGCATATAAAACAAAATATAGATATTTACTATCTTGTGAACTTTTTAAAAATCGAGATCATAATACGCTGATTGTTTTTCACCAAAGAGAATATTCTACAATCGCTTTTAAAACACTAAAATGTGGCTAAAATATGAAAAATACAAGTTCATTTGATTCAGCAATTTTAAATCAGTTAAAAAATAAAATTTAATTTATTATGAATTTTTCTCTAACATATATTTACATGATCTTACAAATATAATAAATAAAAATAATAAATTTATTGTTATTTTTTGTAAATTTATTAAATTATTATAATTGGTTTTAAACTATACCAGGATTAATTTTCACTAACATAATTTTTTACGTTGGTAAGTCAAAAATATCTGTATTGGCAAAATTCTCTTTATATAATTTATTAAATATTCATAGGTACTCTAAAAGTTTGAAAGCATAAATAATAATATAACCATTACAGTTTTTAGATGTTATTTTAACAATCTCTTACCATAATCAATGTTTAAATATATGATTAGAGAGAAGTACAAGAAAGTATGAAACTAGTAGAATGTTAAAATTATTCAAATGACTATATATCGTGTGTGAGTTGTTATCTCGCAATATTTTCTTTAAACTTATAGAGAAACCTAAAAGTACTTTAAAGTTTTAAATGAGCGCATTATTATTTACATGAAAGTAGCGTGAAAAGAGCATCTGGAAGCTCAAATTAATGTCACGGCACGTATATGAAATGAAAATGTCAAGAATGGTAGTAAGTATTTGTGAAAAAGTTTACATGACTTCTTCACTCTAAGCAATAAATATAAAGCAGAAGTTTGTAACAGTTAATTAAACAGAAAGGAAATCAAAAGAGGAAAAAAACGTTCTTTTTTATTTAGTCAACAGCTGTTTCAGAAATGAAATAGTCATGGTGATAAACTTAAGGTATGCATTCTACTTTTCATAAACAGTTAACTATATACTTATACTTTTAGTTATACTTTATTAAATATACATTCCTTTCAATGTCATTCCACTTGCGCGGTAAATTTAAGGTATCTATTTCGAAAATATATTATTGTTGATTTTCAGAGTACATTAAAAAAGAAATAACTTTCAAATATTAAAATTTACAACTTAATTTACATACAAAATTTTCTTTTATAATAATCAAAATGTAAAATATTTAGTGATAATTACTATTAATAAATATTTGATATTAACTATTTAATCATGGTATTTTTTATTCGAGTTCACCTTATTTTAGATCTCTGATTACAATTAATTCTGTTTAATCGAAATAATTTACAGAGAATTTAAAAAGTAAAAAAAAACTGTAACTATATGAAATAAGATTATATTCCTGTTTATCAAATACCACTGTAGCCAATAAATTATTTACATTGAGGAATTGCATTATATTTTTAAGCATTTGTGTATATCTAAATAAAATTTTATAGTATACGTATTTATATAGGTTCACTTGCTTTACTAGATATTGACTTATTATTTCAAATTTTAAAATTTCAGCTTAATAAACAATAATTTTATTCAGATTTCTGGTTAAAAATAAGAAAATTATTTGTAAGAATGGAAGACATTATTTGGAAAAAATAATTATATTTTCCTAACCTTTACTTCCTTACAAAATATAATATTTATTTGTAATTCATTCAGATGATAATCTACAGTTCTTACTTTAAAATGCAAAACAATTCAAGATATGAAGAGGTATCCTCAAATTATAATCAATTTGAATTTTCAAATTTTCTTAGTTTGTATTTTCAAGCAATATTTTTTAAACTGCAACGAAAATAATTTTATATTTAAATAATAAATAATATTTAACACTAATTACGAAGCAAAACCTTAAAGTAATCTTCAAAATTGTCTTTGTGCAGTAAATTTCAAAATATCACTTCAATGCACAATTGTTTATGAGAATAGCATAGATCCTCAAAAATCTCTTAAATTAATTCAATCATTATTCTTATGTATAAAATAATTATTAGACAAATATTTTCAATATTTTTACGTCCAATATTGTAATATTAAATTGAAGTTAGTTTATCTAAAATGCTACTTAAATTAAATAAATTTCTTACGTTAGTAAATATTCTAAATTGAAACTTTTAATATTTCTATATACTTATGCAGCAACATTCACGCTATTTTAGTGTGTTGATTTTTGTACCTTTTATTTCAATACAGATATTTTCTTATATATTCTCATTAATCTAAGCAAAAGCTTTGTCAAAAATTATACATTAAGATATATTCTTTGATTGCAATAAAAGAACACTGCTGCAGTTTAAAAAACAAACACTTAACAATAAAATCTTAATCTCACACATGATATTTAAGCATAGAATGATTCTTTAAATTGTATTGAAAGAAAAAACTTTGGAATATTAAAAAACGTATTTTTTACGTAATATAATTGGATTTATTTCAATTATTAAAATCGATTCCACTAAAAGGCTTCAAAGCATAAATTAAGCCAACTTTTGACATTTTAAGCTAGTTTATGACACTGACAAAATTGTTATTTTTTAGACCAAAAGGATTGCAATTATATAATGTCTTGTCAAATTAAACATTTTGGGCATATTTGCAAATTTAATATTCAAAATACGAAAATTAAAAGGATTTTTTTTGTTGAAACTGTGACTTCAAAAAATACTTGCATAGCTAATTTAATATTTAAAAAAAATTCATTTCAATATAAGTATTTTTTGGCTAGCAGACTTATAATGTCAGGGGTATAGGGATTAAAGCTAAAAAAAATTACACATGCTAATGCTTTGATATAAAAAATATTAATATTACCTCTATATAAATGAGTGTCCCAAACAATAAATTCCTTAATCTCATAAATTAATTATTACTTAATACTTCGCCTAAATTTCGGTACACGTGACAGCTTTAGTAAATAATATTAAGACAATCAATTAATTATATTTAGATTTTTATATTTTTAGCATTTCATAAGTCTCTGAAAGACTTCTCATTAGTATAAAAATTTCCTGAATTATCAGTTTATTTTTAAGTTAAAGTATCTGAAAGTTATAAATTTAGCAATTTTATACATTTTTAAAAAATTATGACATTCATCTTAAAATTTCTTCCCTAATTTTTCATAGTTTGGAATAAAAAATTATTAATAATTATCAAATAACATTAGTATTTAATTCTACATGTTTAAAGATACAAGACACAATAATTCAATTTTAGGTACACAGTTTTTTTTTTTAATTTTTGATAGCCTAACTGTTAGTTTTCTATTGACATTTTTCTTTTAATTATAATAATTTTAAAAGTGTTATTAACTTGAATATAGCATTCAAATTTCAATTCAAATATCTAAAACAGTATATTTAAAAGAGAATAATAAAGATTGTTTCCAATTCCTTACTTGCAACTAAATATTCCATGAACTGTTATTTATAACTTTTATTATTACATAAATGAGGAATGTTTTAAAAACTTTGATTATTTAAGTTTTTTAGAAACTACTATGTCTTAAAATGTTTTCTTTATTAAAAGATATATTTTTATTAATGATTGTCATATTTGAATTATTTGATGAACATAAAGGTTTTATAAATTCATTTGTCTGTACATATAAATTTGACAATTTTATCTTCATTTGTATAATGACAAATATTTATTTCAGTAATTGTAAATTAATGTTTTCATTAATTAGTGGAATGCAACTAATATTACAGTGATAAAATTTATTGCCCAAATGAGAACATTTCTCGTATCTAAAAAATCACATTTATTAATGAAAGAGAATAATTTTTAATTAGCTTAAAGGAAATACACTAAGGTTTAAATATTTAATAAAATTTCTATTATATTATAGTACTGTCGATGTATCTATATATTAACACTGCATTCATTAAAATAATCTTTGAAATATGCAGAAATTTTATATTTTTGCTGATAAAACGAGTATATATTCTGCTTACTATTTATAAATACATTTAAAAAGCTTGATTTTTTCGAGAATTGTTGTTGCCACAAAAAAACACCAATGACTCATTGTAATTTATTACCTCAATGAACTGTTTTCTATTAGAAATATAGAATTATCCAGAGATGAACTGGAGAGCTCAATAATAAAACCTCAAAATCATTATCACGTGAAACTGATTATCAATTTGCAGCATATAATTTGGGATAGAGTAGAAATTTTTAAATTTAATTGAACACATTAGTTGTGTGAGAACATCTAAAAAAAATATAATATATAAAAATACATATAAAAAAATATATAAATAAAAATTATACATATAAAAAAATAATGATGCGACTTTTTGAAAAGTTACTACCATAATAACAATCAATTAAACATATTTCATATTTAAAGAAATTAAAATATTAAAAGCATTACAAATAATTAATTATATTACTCAAGACACCTTATTTTTACTATCCATGACATCATTATATATATATATATATAATGCGAAATTAAGAATAATGAAATATTTTATCTTGCGCGTAGAGAAGAACTTAAGCGCAATTGAAGCATTAATATTTGCAGTGAATTATTTGATACAGAAATATCCGTTAAATCAATGCATGCAGTGAATTTTTCAATAAAAGGCATGCATAAAGCAATTAGATGCATGCAATGTTACCATAAAACTAAATACTTATAAACAGAATACATTATTTTATGGACGTAGGCTAGTATATACAGGAAAGTTAGAACTTTGACAGGACACAACCACATGAACAAAAATCAGAAATAATAGCATTTAAAATTTTTGAATTTAAAATATGACATGCGCATGACTGAGATAAATAAAAAATAATCATAAATTTAAAGAGAAATTCGTTTGAAGAAATATTTTCTTTGATTTTAATACAATACTTTTTATGTCTTTAGAGAACATTATTTACGAAAAACCCTTCTCTTTATTTCTCTCTCTCTCTCTCTCTTTCTCTTTTTTATTAAGTAAATTGATCTAATAAATGTCTCAACACAATATAATTTAACAAATACTAATATCGCAAGTGTAAAAGAAGTAAATCCACTTTCTATAAAGGGTACAAAAATAAATTATCGAGTGTAAATTTTTATATAATTACATTCAACTCTATGAATAATTTAGAATCCAAATTAATGATGCCCCTATAAGTAGAGCCCCTTAAATCTATCAGAAGTATACATTTTAAATTGTCAACTTTATTTATCGACTTAAAGTAAATTTTTGTTTTGGACATTAACAGTCACAGATAAAGTTACCTGTTAGTAGGAAACAAATACTTTAGCAAAATAAAATGTGATTTTTAGGAGCAATCCAAAAACATAATATCGTTTAAATCCTATCTTTATAAACTTAATATCATATAAAACTCAGATATAATCAAATTAATTAATTCTCCTAGGTGTAATGTGGTATTCTGTGATAGTTATAAGTATTTCTTTTCAAATCTAAAATTTATGCATAAGGATATGGACAAACTTCTCTATTTAGACCATATCCTAATTTATCTTAAATGTCTATGTTATTTGTTAATACGTGTGAAACATTCTACTCATTTAGAAATAAATATTGGTATTTAAAAAACATACATTTTGCACACAACATCCGTAAGAGACGATAACTATATCGAGTGTTTTCATTTATCACAGTTGTGAATTTGCAAGAGGATTCTGGTTTCCTAAAATGAATCGTAATCTCACAATTGAAACAAACTCTACAAACAAGGTGAATTCATATACGGATGGATACTTGTGAAATAATCTGAAATGCTGAAATCGTTCCCAAAGTCTATGTTTTATATATATCTTTGTGTTATAGCTTTGTTCTTTTTTTACTATGCTTAACCACAAGCATGGGAAAGTCCATTAAATACTATGCATCCTTATTTAATAATATATTATCTTTATTTAATAAGTTATAACATATTAAATATCGTGAGAGTTAAGAAATGGCTTTTTTAAATGCTATAAAATAAATAAGACCAAAGGGATTCGTTTACCATGATTGGTGATATATTCTGGAAAAAACTATTTCCAAAAAAGTATCATTATTTTTAAATCTTATGAAAAATTATATAGTAGAAGCTATCTCTATAAATAACTCAGATAAAAATTAATTTCTCATTATTTTTATAATGTCGATGCTTAGCATTACATAAGCTTTTTGAATTTATTATTACAGCACATAATTTTTGTAATATAGTTGAGTCATCTGTGAAGAATATATACTCTATGCAATGATTTATTTTAAGTGATTTTTAAATTTACCTTTATATTTAATGTATACCAATAAACACCATCCATATAATATACTCAAATTTTCATGAAAATAAATTGTAAATTGAACAATGAAATAAAATGGAAGAGAATTTTGAATAAAAGTTCAATAAGAGAATACGTAAATATTTTAAGATCTTTGAATTTATGTATTAGGAAAAATAAAGTAAACGAGAAGTAGTTTACTTAAATCACATTGTCATAGGTATTCATTTCGAAATCTTTTCAAATGTCAGAAGTATGGCATATGATTTTGAAATGTCCGGAATATAGTTAGAGATAATATTTCGTAAAGAGAGGAGCTGTATGTTTAAATAAGAACAACAACAATTGTCTAGTTTTACTGTAAGATAAATAGTTTTTTTCGAAGCTTGTTTTGCATTATATACTATCCTATTAACTTGAAATGAATAAATTCTTCAGCCCAAAATCATTATATTTCTGAAAATATATGGAACGATCCAATCAATTAAGAAAAATAATGAAGCAATTGAGATTAATTAAATATTTTACTTATATATTGAGGCTTATATATTGAAACAATGATTGTACTATTAATTATAAGTTACTTAATTATCAATACAAACAATCCAATAGAGATCATCAGAATACCACAATAAAAGAATCTAGCTGAAAAAATTTTGAAAATTAAACATTTAACTGCGAAAATTTCTCCGAAAAGTTTTGTATAAAAATATATTACATAATACAGAAAGTAAATTTGATAAGTAAAAACAAAGATGTTACAATCAAATATTTTCCAACTCAGGCATTATTATTCTATTCATATTCTGGAAATGAAATTTATTAAGTTTGGTGATATTTACCATCGGTATTTTTTTATTTTTGAGAATCTAAATAGATAAGTCAAAAAAATATATAGAAGATGTTCCTAACAAAATAAGTTATCATATAAATCAAATGGGGGGGGGGGGAAATTTGTGATGAAATTTAAAAATGTTTCTCAGATTAAATATTTTTAATAGGCTTGATTGTGGGAGTGAATTATTTAATTTCATCCATTCAAGCTCGAGCTGATAATATCTAATAAATTTACTATTCCCTGACACGCATTCGAAACAAAGTAAAAACGGGGAAATTCAAAAGCGGACTTTTTAAATAAATAAAATTCTGTTCGATGGAAACATTGTTATTATTTTTTCCATGTTTTGTAAAAAAAATGTTTAGAAAACACAGTGCTTAAAGATAGTTTTAACTTATTGTTGGTTGGCAAATCGAAAAAAACTTCATATTAATTTTAAATTAAATACTTATGGAACAACATGCAGTATGCAGTATTTGAATAATGAAACAATTAATCCTACGAATCATAATTTTAGAATTCTATAAAAATATACCTATAAGGAAAACATTTGTTTTCAAAATAATTTTATGCTTCAAACATTAGTGAATAAAAAACACAGAGTATTTTATAAAAATAACCACTTATTTTTTCACTAATGGCAACACTAAGAAATTAAAAAATAAATTTATTATTGGGGTAAATAATAAATTATTATATATTCTAAATAAAACTAATAAATTTATTTTCTTAATTTTGTACAGGTTTAAAGAGTTATTTTTATTTGGTATAAAAAAATCAAAGTTAGTTATTTATATTTATAAAACGAATGACGTTATGCCATAAAGGCTTGCTATATTTTGAGTATAACTACTGAATATAATTATATAAATTTAAAAGAAAAATATATTAATGAGCTTGTAATTTTTAGAGAGTATGGCAATTTTAATAAAGGACTTTTGTAAAATTTGCTCCTAAGCGTGATCTATCAAATTATGAAGAGAATGCTCAAATGTTGTGTGATAACAGTGTCTGGATAGAGTTGTAAGAATATAGGCCAATGTTATATAGAAACAGCAGCATCAACTAACCTTTAGAAAATGTTCATTCTTAGAAAATGTTCACGATATTTCTCACTCTATAAAAAAACTGTCAGCCGCGTCATGTTTTTAAGATGAATAGTTTAAATGGAATTATTTTTGTATCTACATGAGAGAGAATCTCTTTTCTAACATAAAATGCTGAAAAGCATATAACATAACTTTTATACGTTTGAAACTTTAGTGTACATTTCAAACGCCTTTCTTAAGGAATACGACATATAAAAACTTAAATAATTTATTTTAAATGCAGATACCTTTATCAAACTCAACTAAATTAAAAAATTTGAAGCACGTGTGCCTCAAAATTAAAACAAAATATAATGCGAATTTCGCGATGCTGTTAGAAAAAAATTGAAGTTTTAAAAGTAACCACAACGTATTTAAATTAATTTGCTAATTAAATATCTTCTTAAATCTGATTATGTATGCAGCCAACACAGTTAAACTTTTCTTTAAAAAATTTAAATACTTTCAATTATTTAAATGTACTTCTGCCATTCATTTATTATTTCCAGTAACACATAAAAGAAAATTAACAACAAATAAAATAATAAAATCGAATTCATGAAGTTTTTACTTTTATTTCACTACACTGTTTAAGTTCTCCTAATTTACTCTTCATACATAGCTTCCTATTTGAGTTATGCAATTTTTTGTAGATTTTTAACTTCCTAAGAAATTTAAACCTGTGCTATTTGTAAAATGATGAACTTTATAAATTCAAGTAATGGAATAAAATTCAGTTTTTTCACAGTTATGACATATATAATCAAAAGAATTGTGCCAGATATAAGTAAAATAAAATGAATTCTACTTTATAGTCACAAAATAAATCTTTCAAGAATTATCACGCATAACTAACTGAAAAATATATTCAATGTTTTTCCGAGCATAGAGCATATGAAGATTAATGATGTCTCTTTGGATTATATACGAATGAATTGTATTCAATAATTTACGGAAGGTGTCAAGTTTCTCACTAAACATTTTTGCATAGTTAAGTTCTGTTTCACTTTTTACGTTGAAATTTTAGCGTACATTTCAAACACCTTCATTTATAATAATTTCGCAAAAATGTCAAGCTACTTCGCAATCTTAAAAATTCATTTCTAAAATAAAAACAAAACTTTTCTAGAGTTTCTTAAAAACTGTTTTGTTTCATTCCACTTATATATTTTAACGTTTATATTATTTCTCTCATTTTAAACTTTCTGATTTAAATTATTTTTCTTAATTATTGTGAAATGAAATGAAATCAAATTTCTAAAATTACCTTAAGGAACCCGATATTTCTGAAAAAGTTTGGGAATATTTTGATAAATTTATAAAAAGTAAACTAATCATCAAGGATCCGAAATAAACTAAAGAAATTTAATAAGCATTTATTTGTTAAAGTTTAATTATACTTTTGCTGAAAAAATTATTTCTAATTAAATAAAATATTTATTCTCGCATTTGAAATATATTTATATCAAACTCAATCAATCTACTAAATATTTTCTATCAGTTAAGGTTTTCTTAAATTAATATTAATTAATAATTAAAATAAGATTAATTTTTCCAACTAATTTTATTTTAATAATTAAGATAAGATAAATATATTATTCTTAATCCATCTTTCTTATTTTAATTTCTAAAATGGGTCTTATAATAAATTTAGAAAATAAAATCAAATAATGTATAGAAATGAACCTCTCTTTTGTCAAATCTCAACTTTTTGCCTAGGAGTCTTTCATAATTACAAAATACAATGTAAAAAAAAATTTTGACTGAAATTGGATTAAATTTTGAATTAATATTTAAATGTATGCTTTTTGAAATAATACTATCAATTTCTACTTTGTTTTTTTCATAGTTTTTAAATTCGTTATCTTCTCAAATTATTTCATACGATATTATTTGCGTACACAATCGTTTTAAAAAGCTGCAACTAATCATTAAATACCTTTGACAAAAATCAAATTCTCTTATATTATCTTATTAAATAGTTACTATTGTAGAGTTTTACCATTTATATTGATATTATAAGATCAATACAACATTTGGAAATCAAATTGCTTTGAAAGTATATCGTTGGGTATATTACAATATCCTATAACACATGTCAATAATGTTTATAATTTTAAACAAATTATTCAAACTCTTTGCCTAAATTTATTTACTTAATAATTACTACTTTCAGATGCTAGGCATTGTTTAATATAATACTTTACCCCTAGTTTAAATTATTTTATTACGAGCCTTCATTCACATGAGCAACTGCTTTTAGAAATCCATTTCAAATAAGTATGCATTGCAAATGACGGTTGTAAACTTTATGATTTATTAATATGCATTACTTCATAAGTTTTTATAAATAATCAGATGTGTAACAGTTAGAATAATGAAAATATAAAGTTCATTATAGAGTTATAATTTGACGTTAACCTCTGTATTAAAAGTTTCTCAGTCAATTTTTCAGCTCCATAGATAAAATTCGATTATTCACTGGTACACTGAAAATATTTTGTAGTCAATGGTATTGCTTAACCATGAACAACCATTTTCTAATTATCAAACAGAAAACACAAAACCATATTAAATCACTGCTTTCAAACCGATTGCATTTTATATAACGTCTTTTTTATGGCCTGCTGAATCAAAAGATACTGTTCTTTTGGATTATATTTGATACGTGTTAGTTTAAAGAAATAATTGTTCCAAGATAATGCTAAAATAAATCATCGATTGCTACATTTATCCATATATCTAAAATACATATATCAATCACTCCTGGACATCTGAAAATTAATAAACTGCGTTCTGCATCGGATATCAACCAACATGTCTCTGACGTTAGCTATATAAACTTTTGAAATGAATATTCCGTTTGTTATAAATATCAATAACATATTTTTGTTCCTTTATATGTTTTATTAATATATTACACTTTTAATTAACTATTTTTATAGAAATTCAATTCTTTTGAGACATTACATTTTTTTAAGATTACATATATTTTATAGTAATTTAAAGTAAGTGTATGAGACAGTTTACGACATTTCTAGACCAATTTAATGTTAAGCATTCGTTAATCATTTTATTTCTTTTAAGCATCCACCATGCTTTAAAACAAATATTCATTAATTTTAAGAATATTTTAAAATACTACGTGTCCTACAAATCTATTTGTAAATTGAATTGCAAAAAAAAATATAGATATAAATGAACATGTAACAAATAAGCAAACATAAATCACTAATGGTTTAATGAATTAATTCAACTGAAACTTTAAAATACATTTCTAGAATTAATGATTGTGCAGAACGCACGATGAAATTAGTGAAGGAAAAGTTTAATAATTATTTTCGTGTTAGATAAAATATTTTTCCTTTTTTGTTATTTATTGTCGGTTGCATTAAAAAATTCCTGTAAAAATTATAGCATATTTGATAGTAATACTCCTTTGCTTATAAATTTGTTTCAGATAAAATTATATCACTGAATCCACCAAATAATTAATTATTGAGAAAGAGAAAAAATTTCAAAATATTTTGTTTTAAAACGATAAGCTTTCCAAAATGCATCGATTTATTTCATTTCATAAAGGGAGCACATTCATTAATTTTAAATATTAATAAACTTTTAACCATTTATATAAAGAAATGCATTTTGTTTATTTTTTATAAAAAATAATAATGATTCATAATAACTGACAATCAAATTCAGAGAAAGCCTATAGATTAAATCTCATTAATTATGTTAAGTACTCTCATACGGAAATACATATTTTAAATTTTATTTTTATTTTATAAAAATGAATGCGTAATGAAAAAGCAATTAATAAATTTCATGAATGAAAATTTTTACCATTAAATATACAAATTATTTTGTTCCCCACCATTATATTTTTGTAGCTTAGAAATTATATCAAATTATTCAAATCTAACTTATGGCACATTATTTATTTACATCTTAAAAAGTAGGACACTTATTTATAGCTTAACATACTTCAAAAGGTTAAAATTACATGAGGTACTTAAAATTTCGTACGAACCATTTACATTAAATTGAATTTCTAAACTCTTAGTATCTGTCATGTTTTACTGAAAATTTCCTTTTCATAATGGTAAATCTTACATAAATTTAATTAACATTTTTCGTGAGATTTTATGGATTTTAAATTAAGCAAAGTAAATATCCTTTGTGAGATAAATAATGTGAATACACTATAAATTGTTGTTTTATTCTTATTCAAGATAATTTCACACACAATTCCTTTCGTTATAATTTATCAAAATTCTTCGAAATATCATGAACTAAAAATTATGTTAATAGACATATTTACAAATATACAAAACAAATTTGCTAAATGAAGTGTAATTAACATATCATAAAATATTTTTTTTTATTTTTATTAATTGCTGGTGTTTGAAATATCTTCATCTAAAATCAAATTTTGCATTGTGACTCTCTTCCAATGAAACAAAAACTATCTTTAGAGGATACATTATTCTATTGTATTTTAAATAACTATAATATTTTTAAGCGATTGAATGTAATAACCATTAAAAGCACAAAAGTTAGAAAATAATGTTCCCAAATGGGCAGTTAACTATGAATAATTAAGAGAAAATTTAATACATACCATAATTTATTATTTTACACAAATAATGAAGCTGTACCAAACAATTTGAATCACATAAAGATATCTCCACATGTGTAATATCATTTATAGTCTTAGGCACCCAACATTCGAATTCGAATTATACATGAACTGAAATTTGAAAAACCATATACAGTGATTTAAAGACTGAATTGCAATTAATTATTGAAATAACATTTAAAATGATGGTTTCGATATTATTTTTATTTGAACTCAGAATATAGTAAGTATTTTAGTGAAGTAATAAAAAAAAATAATATCATCAACTCCTTTAATGAACAGTAGAATATGGTGGTGTGAAATGCAACAGTTTGAAGATATTATTAGTTAAAAATCTCAGTTATAAATATATTTATACTCTTGTAAAGTAATAACTTTTTTAAAAGTAATAACTTTAAAAATAATTCAACAAAATTTTATATTTATTAAAAGATTATACACAAACATACAACAAAAAACAAAATGCTCTAATGTGAAATATCTATCTGCAATATAACATTAATTTAATACATTAGGAGAATTTGTAGAGCAATGGGGAACAAAATGTTATAAATTTCTTACACTCTATCACATTTTTTTCTTTATGTGCTTCACGACTGGTTCCGAAAATATATCATTGAACTCGATTTTTTTCAGCAACCCTTTAGTATCAGCATAGTATTTTCTCAGTCGCTATTCCAAACTGCTGCCTAGTTAAAAGGCAACACCAAGATACAACTGCCTAGGTAAAATCCATTACAAGAGATATCACAGCAAAATGTATTTGGAAGATAACACCTTACGCAAAGAAAAAATTATTGAAAGTACAGCCTCTTGGGAAGTATGGATAATGACAAAATTAGTTTTTGTTGTTGCTGCAAAAGTATACTTCTCTGTACCTAAACCAGATTTGGGCTCTACCAGGTAGGTTTAAGCAGTTAGATGAGAATCTCCATACTTTAGATGCAAGGATCAAGCAGAAGACCCTCCGATGCTTGACCTGCCTAGCCCAGAAGTGTTAATTCACACGCACATTGTGGCAATGACATTTCTAACTCACCCCTGAAGCTTTTAACGAACAAGTTAGATCTTCAGTTAAACTGGAATTCAAACTCACTAACTTTCTCTAAACACAACTAAGCCCTAACTAAACCAGTCAAAGCAGCTCTCATAAACAGCTTAGTGCACCTTTCCTTGTTGGCTATAACTACTAAGACAAACCTCAGAATATAATCAAAGATGAATGTATTCTTGGAGTACATCAATCATGCGGATTTCACATTTTCGAAAGGATTATCCAACTTATAATCGAGTGGTATATGCCAGGACAGTTGTGATGTAACTTGCATATTCGGCTATCAGAAGACCAAGAAAAGCAATTGAATATGATGGAACAGAAGATCACTGAATACTGCATATGGTCGAGCATAAGCTCATTAGGATGTAATTAATGACAAATTTTGAAGAGTTTTGAGATACTTAGATCACAGTATATCTGAGATGTAGCGCTAACTATTCATATTACAGACAATGCGTAGAGGAAGGAATGCAGGATTGCAATGCAATACTACCCCAAATTATGATGTCAATTTCGATACCAATGTAACGATGCATAACGTAACGGGGCTCTGCAGTCTCAAATTACTGTGTTTATAGATTCGGAATCGAGCATCATGTTGCGAATCATAGCGGGATTCAACAGTAAATAAAATCCTTTTCCATCCCGTTGTTTACCCCATCTTTCACTGCACAATTGGCAAAATCGACGATGCAACAATTGTTTAGTGTAGTAGTTTTTACTCCAGGCTAAATGAAGCAATGGATGCCTTGAAAGCATTTCACTCAATCAAACGATGTCGAATGGTAAGAGAACAATGCAAATCAGAAAGTCTGCTGTGCTATGGTTCATGATGTGGCTGAGTGATCCTTTACCATCATGTGCTCAAAATACCTGTTTTCACGTTCAGAGTTGCAATAAGATAGATAGGATTAGAACAGTTTATCTGCCATTTCCTTCTTCATCCAGTAATTACTGATCAGCACAGCAGTTGCTTCTTTTCGATTAGCACTATCTCCGATTTCTGTGAAGGATAATCCACAATATTTATTGGCTGCTAATTTTTCCCTGCTTAATTCAGGCATTTGCTCCAAAAGCGCTTCTTATCTTCGAGGAATAATTAAACAAGCACAAAAATCATATGACTAAACATTTACTATACTTTAAATCAGCAATCTCTTCCCTTTAGCACTTTCAATTGGTATAAATATTAACATTACATCGTACATGATGCACATGTACGATGCAATGTTAATATTTTGCACATTTCATCACTACTAACACATGATTTAAATTTTGTATGACTTGCATGATTTCTATAAAATGTGGCATTTTGAGTGACATGCCAGATTCACCTTTTATTTCTAAATTTTTCCATTTAACCAGCTTTTAATACTTAAAAAATAAATGATGAAATTACATTCAAAACTTGTGGTGCATTACAAATTATTTAGTAGTTTATAGCATATTAAAAATATTCACAACTTAACTTCCGTTTCATTCATAAGAAATTATAAGCGTAGTTTACAAAATTCAATTTAAGGATTTCAAAAAAAGATCAATTTGTCTCGAGCATTGCCAGAATTCCTTCATTACATGCTTATTACTTTTACATATTTAAATTTATTTATAATATTAGGTAAAAATGGTAAAATATAAATCATTCATATGTCAAAATAAAATAACAACTTATCATTTCTGCTGCTAAATTGTTATATAGTACTATTTTATAAAATGATGAATTTTTAACTATAAAATATGCATTATAAAATACTGATAATATTGTTCGAAATAATATTTTAAATTGCAATATTATTCTTAAGATTTTAAATAAACGTTTGTTAATGCTTAGTTAAACGTTACTCCATGATTAAAATTTCAAATAAGAAGTATAGTAATTTATAGTCAGATAGATAAAAGGTCAAATTAATTAAACTCTCATTTCAAGAAACCTATAAATAAAATTCACTAATTATGTAGTACTTGAAATTATTTTTCAGAATTTCGCTTAAAATTCTTGTAAATTTGGTTTTAGTTTTAAGTTTATGTAGTTATAAATTAATTTATTTCAAAATACTCCTAAGCTAACAATTGTTCACAAGTAGGTTAGACTACGTGCGTTTAAAAGATTTATTTACCTTATCGAGTGGATAACAACTTTAAGTATTTTTGTGATTAGAAGCGTTGTCTTTATACTATTTAAACAGTCATTCTTTTTAATTGTTAAAATTTCAATGAACAGTTTTCTTCCACATACTAGTTACAAAGTTTTAGCTACGTCTCAATTAAAAGTCGGACACAGAAAATCTGTTTTGTTTTACTGTTAACTATTATTTGAAAGCAGTTTCACTATTTTCGGGATGAGTTATTTTCAATTCTAGCTTCTTATTAAATATATAAGATATAAAAATTAAGTAAAAAGTTTGAAGTTGTTCTGTATAATAATTTTACATACAAGCCTGAATCTTGATTAGCAATTTCGAAGTTTTACAGCATTAATAGTATTTAATACCTATAATTATAGTTAAACATTTTTATAGTTTTAGGAGAGTAGTTAAATAATGATATTATTTAACTACTCTCCTAAAACTCTATGCCTGTATATCAACTGCTATTATTATATTATTAGATTCCGTATTTTATCTACTGCATGTACAAAATTGAACAAATTTTCAATTCACTACACAAATTAATTATTTGAGTTCAATGTTAGTAATATTACTTCTCATTTTTTGCAATTAAGGGTTTCTTAATTTAAGATTAAAAATCAATAATTATTCTTTTTTAACAATTTGAATTATTAAAAATACAATCTTTTTCTCTCTAATTCTTCCATGATACATTCAATTATTTTAGTTACGTTACATTCTTAGTTGAAAATTATTTTGTTCAATTTTGTAATTACTGCATGAACCACAGCTATTAAGTTAAAATAATATGAATTTATTTGCGATAATAGATTTGAAATATAATGAATTATATTTCAAAATTAAAAATATTGACAGTTTGAATCAATTGCATTTATTTCAATTTTACTGCTTATGAATTAAATCATAAATGATTTTGAAATGTAAGATATATAAAATAAAGTTTAATTTTCAGTTTATCTCTTTGTGATTTTGTCTATAAATACACTTGTATACAATGGGTAATTAATTTAGTAATAGCTGAAATTATCACAAATGTTTTTGGACAGTAGTTTCAACATTATTAGACTTTACATTATATCATATTAAAAAAAACTATCGAAATTGTTTCTTTAATGAAAAAAGTTTTAAAAAACTTTTCAAAGAAAATTAGAGATTTTCTCGATAGCAGCTGAAATACACTGCCACCTAATAAGCCCTTTCTTAAACATTTTTATCAATATATTATAAGTCTGCATAACATTAAAATACATTACAATAATACAATTGTTACATAATAAATACGAATACATTGCCTCAAAAATATTTTCTTTAGAAAAGATTTTCTTTTATTACTATTTTAGAAAATATCATTATTGAGTATTGTTATACTACTAATGTTTTTAAAAATATATAAATACTTATTAAATACACAATAGAATACCATAAATAAATTGCTCTCTATAGCTTCAATTTATTTATCTAAGCACTTTCTTCCATACTCAATTCTAATTCAAATCAAATTGTTAAGAAAACTTAATTTTATTTCCTGTACGTTTTCTTTCTAAAAATATCTACAACATTTCACAAAAAGAGTATTTCTACAAATTAAGACAAGTAGCTAAATTTACTTCATAAAAAACTAGCAAAAACTCGTTTCTACTTAAATTCTGAGAACATGTCTCCCAAAGGATTTTAACAGGTATTTCCTTTTATTTCTATCATTCTTTTAAATTTACTGTTTCTCGCGAAGAATTTCTATCGTCTTTTTCATGGTTTATAACAAAGAGAATCTTAAAGAACTCGCCAAGTTTTACATTTAGAACGTATAGATAAATACACTAAAATATTTCCGAAATATGGTCGTTAGTGGTTGTTTCAGATTAAGTTTAGGAAGATTCATATACAAAATTTGATAAATTTATTCAAGTTTTTTGATTTCTACAAATTAAACAATTGGATGTATCAACACAAATTTGAAAGTTAAATAATCAAAGAAACTACGATAGAAAGAATAAGTCTGGTTATTAATATAAATAAATTTACGATTTTAAATAAATTAATTCAGAAAAAGAAAAGTTAATATCTCAGCCTTTTTACACTAAATAATAAATATAGTTCAATAAATAAAGTAATGATTAGATAATGTAGGAAAAAGGAAGAGCTATCTGATTGAATTCAGTCGTGTCAAGATCTATTCCACTTAATTTTATTTAACTCCACACCACCAATTAATTCCACTAAAAAGAGAGCAAATAATATAGCCTAAATATTTTAGCGCTTAAAATTCAGTGTTCATAAATAAAGCTATTTCAAAATAATATAAAACAAATAATTCTTAAGCTGAAAAAGCTTAACTAGTAAAAATGGGTTATTATAATTAAGAAAACAAAAAAAAAGAAATATTAGGGAAAACTTTTAATAAAACAAACTTTAAATCAAATAAAAAAAGTTAAAATTCAATATATAGTAAAATTAAACATTTTTTTAAAAAGCTAAACTATGCAAATAAGATAAAAACTTTTATTATTTTAACCACATACGATAAATAACGTTAGGTGACCATTTGGTGCGTAAGTGGTAAACTTATATGTTTGGTTCATACTCATGAACAACTAACAGACAGTTACTACTGGAAACACTGTAATAATATATATATATATATATATATATATATATATATATATATATATATATATATATATATATATATATATATATATATATATATATATATATATATATATATATATACATATATATGTTGTGAATTATTATTTATACTATCTGAACTTGAATTATATTTTATGGCAAAATATTACAAAAAACAGAAATCTTAAGGAATTATTATAATCTCAGTAACAAATTTACTTGGAACTTGTCCACTTTTTATATTCACTTTTGTAACATTTTTCCTCAATCTCTTTATGCATATCCAGTCCTGTGACACCATGAAAGAGAATATAACTTTCCAAGAAGCATATTAAGCACACCAATCATTAGTTTCAATCCATGTAGTGGTATTGAAGATGAATCAGTTGTAGTACAAATTATCAACGGACTATAAAATTGGAAATTTTCAGTGTAAATTATTTAAAATCCACTACATTGTCGTTGTGGTGTGTACCGCATTTCTAAGTTGAAATAAAATATCAGAGAATTGTTGTGGAACATCAATGCCTGTCGCACAAACATTCACCCTGGGTGTCACTTTGCTTTACCTACCAAATCGGAAAAAACAGAGAGATGAACCGACCGGGAAATTAATGATTGTTGGAAAGCACTCGTGAATCGAAAATTTAAATAGTTTCGATTCTGCTTCGTTATTTTGAACTTTTCAAACTCCATTTGCTCCACATGCCTGTCGATAAAATATTATTATAAATCTATATTTTTTATTATTTTAAAGTTCATATACTTATCATAAATTTATTCTGAGCTTTTAAAACATAAATACAGGAAATTTTAATCAAATTCATCAAGAATTTTAGATTTATAAATGACTTATACATGTATTCTTATACGCACTCTGCTAATTTGCTGCAAACATCACACAAATACATGCTCTTTTTGTTACAAGTAATAATATTAGGTTATATAAATTAAGTTATATAACATTGAGTTACATTATAGCAAACAGATAAAATATTTTTTTCAATAGCAGATTGTAGACAGTTACAACTGCAACAGAGTCTATTAATCTATTGTTCCTTGATACCCAAGGAACCGGCCAAAAACAGCGACCTCTTAGACATGGAGTTTGTTTGTCGCTCAACGGTCATTTTTTGCACACGAGGACTAATCAGACCGGGACCTACGGCTTAAAGTGGATTCCGAACCACTACAAACATCTATGCCCAAGGTGGTATTCGAAACCACGAACTGTTGAACCAAAGGCAAGAGCGCTAACCATTCGGCTACCAGCTCGGCCTCTTAGCCATCGAGGAGTTGCCCCGGGTGCACCACAGGGGATGGGCTCCATCGCCCTCTCACACATGCCAAAGAGTCCCATTTATAGGGTAGGCATCATTCATACTTCATTCACACACACAAGGAAAGGACAAAGACAGGATAAAGAGAGAGAAAGTACATCCATGCCTGAACCGGGATTCAAACCCAGGACTTTCCTATCCGTAATCAGTCACGCTGACCCACTAGACAAGTTGGTCGGCACAGATAAAATATTCCGTCAGAAGATTTATACAGGAAACATTTTCATGCGAGGAAGAATTTAGAAAACGTGTAGGCTAAAACAGCAGCCAACCATTTTCTGTATGATAAATATTTGTACAATACCGGTAAAATGCATTCACGCATTATTCATCATAATGTTTAGTAGAGTTCGAATGAAGTGTGGAACCACAGGAGTTAATGAAACAAATATTTTGCAGCCCATTTTGATAAGAGGTAAATTTATTCACTGACGTAACATAATTTTAAATGATGGGTCTGTGTAATGTGGTTAAGGACACATTGAAAATGTACGCCCTAAAATATACCGCCAAATACAAGTGCAACATTTAGGAATTACACATGCTTGGAGATATAATAAACCAAACAGAACTGAGATTCATTTGAAAACAGTAAGTCAAGACTTTTACTCCCATGTCCAAGTTCGACATATAACATAGCTCTGAAAGCTCATTTGTCTGTGGTGTAACGTTAAGGGTAGACTAAGCAATATTTTCCAAACTAACTGTTTAATCAATTGGAAATATCATCTCAGAACATGTGCTTGCAACTATTACCTTTAAAATAACCACATTATTTGAATCAGGTCTGTTAGTTATGCTGTATGAGCCATTAAGGCGATAACAACAATGAATTTATCTTCTCAATTGTTGACCATTTGTAGCCAAGTAAAGCATTCCATGTAACTGTCCTGAATTCACAGATTTCAAAGTCTAAAGGCAGTCAAAGAACTTGAAAGATATGAACAGTATTACAGTAAATTATTTCTCAGCCCAATTTTACCGCAATTAATAACTAATATTCATTGCCCTTTTCCAGATGTAACAACACTACAGCATTTTGATTAACAGCAATGTTTGATTGCAATTTCTTTCTGTTTGAAAAACCTGTAATACATTTCCTACATTTAAATATATTATAGTATTTGCATGCAGTCGACAATAAATGAATGCATTAAAAAACTATTTATTTACATATCACAGCATATTCGTTCTGCCATTTGTAAACTGAAGCTTGCTTGGGGAATAAAGTTTAATAATCAGCATTGTATATTTAATTTGACTATTTTAGATTTAATTTTATTAGAGCACACCCCGTATAGTTTACAGCTATCCAAATTAAATCAAAATTTCTATTGGTAAGTAAAATATGAAAATAAAAGAAATTTGAATTTTATATTTGTTTGCTAGGACTTCAAAATCTGGCAATCAATGATTTCAATACACATTTTATACTTTAAAACTTGATCGAAACTTCATCAAAATTAAATAAAACCATTTTTCTAATTAATTAATATATTTGTATTTATATTGCTGACTTTTTCTAGACAAAAATTAATCCCATCTATTATTTAAATTAAACATTTTAACTTTAAGAAAATTAATTAATTATAAAATAGCTAAAATGACATTTTTTAAAAGATTTAAACATTTTTTCAAAGCTCTATATATTTTAAGTTTTTTTTTTTAAATCAAAGTCATATTTTAAGTTATATTTAAGAATCAAAGAATTAGATAATAAATTTAAAAACAATATACATATATAGAAAAACTTTGTTAAAAAAATATTATCAAAGGATTGATGTACATGACTGTAAACATGTTGATTTTTCTGTGTATTTGATTTTCTTTATATATATCAGTTTCTCTAAGTTAGAAAGTTTAATTTAAGTTAAAAAAATTCCAGAAAGTAGTCTTGTTTTACGCTTTATTATTGTTTTCTTGTTTCATCATTTTATTTAGTGTCAATAATAAAGCTATGTAGAATATTTTTGTTCCTAAAAATCTATCACTTCAGTCTAATATTTCCCATTGCTTAAGTTATTTAACAAATGAAATCATTGAGTCTATCGAAAGGAAAATTCGTTTTATGAAGTATTAATGAGAATACATAATTGAATAGCTTTTTAACTTTTGTTAAATTAGATTTCAAGCTTACCAAAATTAGAAAATCAATTTTGGAATTCTGGGTTACATTTCCTTCTTAAGCTATCCATACTTTGATATTTCTGATACTAATTTTGTTAACGTAATTCATTGAAATTTGCAATTTAATATATTTTGTTGGAAATTCATTGAAAATCATTAATTTCTTTTTTCTGAAAGTTTTTTATTTTATTCAAACTTTAATAATCTTTTAATCGTAATTTTAAATATTATTCATTGAAAAGGAAATCTTAAAAAAAATATTTTAAGCTGGGAATAAGAAATATTCTCTATATTATTATTTACTTATGAGAAAGACTAAAATAAGGATAGAATACGTTTTAGTATTTTTAAAAGACATTATATAATGAAAATATAGAGATTAAGACTTTGTTATTAAGCAACATATATATATGTGAATTTATTAAAAGTAAAATTCATCGTATTGAAAATAGTATTATTAAGGAAGCTATTTTAATAACTTCGTCAAAATTTAAGAAATTTATTGTTAGAGTTAAATAAGATAACGTCCAATTGCATAGTTTCCCAAGTGACAAAGACACATCCCTTAATTTGTGACAGATGTTTGTTAATCCGATTTGTGGGACGTCTGTGTGATGTCGGTAATACTGTTGATGTAATAACAAAATTTAACAATACGCCCCAAAGTACCAGATTACTTAAGGAGTTCTAATTTTTTCCGGCCACTACATAATCTACCATATACTAGTAACCCATTCAGTGCCATATATGTCGAAACCAAATTAGCATCTCCATGAGAAAACTGATTTGGCTCCGATATATATGACAGTCAGTGGCAAAGGACATGGCGCAATGAACTGAAGCCTGTGTTGACTATCAAAAAATCTAAAATGACTCGGCATTTCAATAGTCAGTCAATAGTTCCCTCTAGATATAATAAAACTGTAAAACAAATTCACCTTAATATTATACCAACTCCATTCTTACAGCTACACTTATCTGCTGACATCAGTATCAATCATCCCTGTGCCTATCAACACGGTTAAAACAATATTTATTTTATAAAAATTAATAAAAATTCAGTTTTTTTTAATTATTATGAGCATGCTCTTTAAATACGAGCTGAAGAGTACATGTTAAACAGTAATTATTTTTCTTCTAATCTGCTGCTGTAAGTCATTTAATTACTATAGGTCCAATTAATTTGATAGACGTATTTTTTTTTATTAGTAGGCTAAATATTTTGCACAATAAAACAAAATACATCAATGATATCTACTGAAAATATTTAATTTCATCTTGATCATATACAACAAATTATTGCTTTGAAATCGTAACGTGAACATTTCTCTTTTTTTCTTGATGAACTGTAAGAAAATAATTTAAAAACTTCAAACAATATTGAAATAATAATAGCATCATATAAAATACATTAAAAACAATACTTTAAATTTATACTTTTCAAACATAAATTTAAAAAAATCCAACAAATTATCATTTTTATAATTTTTATTATGGGGAATATCTATTAATGCAAATAAATATGCAATTAATAAATATGCAAATAATTTATTTATATTATGGATTTAGGTATTGTGAATGGATCTCAAAAACATATTATAGTTTTCATAAGTGTAAATAAATTTCATAAAGTTGAAATCACTTAGTAAAATAGTTTTCTTTGTATTCACGTAATTTTTCTCATTTATTATTGATCTACAACTACCAGCGAGTAGATTAAATATAAGGAGCTATACCAAGAGTTAGCAAATATATTACATTTTTTAATCATAAAATTAAATTCAAAATTATTTTGACTAAAAATTTCTATAATAAATAATTGAAATAAACTCCAGTTTTATATATATGCATAAATTGTAAAATATAGTTTACCTCATTATTTAAAGCTCCTTTTCCGAAATTATTTAAACTGTTTCAATAAAGTTATTTTATAATCAAGCAGTATTACACATCGTCTTTGAAAATGTACAAAAGAATACGATTACAAAGGCGAAAAACTTTCGTTAAAAGCTTCTATTATTTGAATGGTATAAAATTTTATAAAAAGAAATTGTTATTACTTTATAAAAACCATTGTATGAACCCTTACCCAATAATTCTTTAATTTGAAACAGCTTTTAAGAAAATATATTTTGTATAAAAAAACATATGTTTGATGAAACATAAGGGGATACCGTTAGATCGCAATCACGGTTTCAGCGAAATGAATCAAATTGTGTTCAGTGGGAACAAAATGACTGAAAACATATTTGGGTTTGGTGTAGGATGATTTTATAAAATTAAGAGAATTGTAAAATATAGTTTACCTCATTATTTAAAGCTCCTTTTCCGAAATTATTTAAACTGTTTCAATAAAGTTATTTTATAATCAAGCAGTATTACACATGTTAATGGTACCTCTTGGTTTGGAGATACATTTTGACATAATAATAATACATAAACTTTAGTGTAATATTATTACCCCAAAATGTATATTGTATGTATTATACCAAAATGTAACTATTACGCCAGATTCTAATTTCTGGTAACCTTATCTTTGTATAGCTTTTGTGAAACAGCCATTTTGTTAGTCCCATCTTAGCTCTTAACTTACCATCAAAAAAATCACCAAAGAATCAAGAGGAACCCGATTGTAAACTTTTACCACAAATTTTTATTTTCCTCCATTATATGTTGACTTTATTAAAAAGTAAAGAGCATTGTTGAATGAGGGGGATTATATGCCATATATACATGCCACCGATTCCTGTTATATGCTTTTATCTGTTAAAGTACGCAGATTTATTTCATAGGCATTCCTGAAGCATATTTTCACAATAACATCTAATCTTCATCCTTACTAATGCGGGCAATATGTCTACAGGTAGTAGATAGTGCGTATAACATTGAATAAATATTTGCTCTTCCTTTTACTCGCCTCTGAAATTGAAAAGTTAATTAATCATTCATGATTGTCAGTAGCAAAATTAAAAATAAAGTTTCGTTTCCAAATAAAACTTTTGTTTGCAAAGTGATGCAATTAAATATTTATTTCTTGCTAATAGAAAATTGATTATAACATCATTTTATTAAATTAAAATAGAGCTTTTTTAGAATTATTAGATATAAAAGATAAGTACATCCTTATAGTATACGAGGGTTACTCTGAAATTTTTGAGATACACACAGACGAGAATTTAAAAAATAAAAATAATGGTTTAATTTTAAAATACAAAGTATTTTAACACAGAAGACGATTTTTTACTGACTTATTTCAACTTGTTTAGCGTAGAATAATTTAGAGAAAAATGGAGTTGACGTGAGAACATTTTCGCACTTTTTCTACGATTTTAAAGAAGGATTAAATCAAGAAGAATGCATTCAACGGTTAGAATTAGCATTTGGTGATGAATCTCCAGATCGTGCTACTGTATTCAGATGGTCTGGAGAATTTAGAAGAGGTCGCAATTTTCTTCAGGATGAAGAACACACAGGAAAGCCGCCGTCGGCAGTAATCCCGGATAATGTGTCTGCCATACGAAAAATGTTAATGGATGATAATCGCTGTACCTATCAACTGACACAGAAGGAACTTAACATTTGATCCGCAGCCATAAACAAAATCATTCATGAAGAATTACATCTGAAAAAAGTAGTTTGCCGTTGGGTTCCCCATAATCTAACAGAGCACCAGAAAGAGAAGCGTGTCAGAATCAGTAAAGAAACTCTTAAATTGCTAAATGATGGTGGCCACCGCATCATTTCTAACATTGTAACAGGTGATAAAACGTACATACCGTTTTTTTACGTTCCAACACGTCAAAAAAGCAAAGTATGGGTCTTTGAAGATGATCCCACGCCGACAATGGCGAAAAAACAACACGCACTGAAAAAAGTGATGTATTCCGTTTTCTTCAGAAGTACGGGATTGGTCAAAACCATCAAGTTCGAAGGACAGAAGACAGTAACAGCAAACTGGTATACCACTAAATGTCTTCCAGAAATTCTACAAGAACTGAATGTTATGGGACTAATGCTTCATAATGACAATATATCTTCACATACAGCCGGATTAACAGTTGAGTTTCTTAAACAAAAACAAATTAAAGTGATCGAACATCCGCCGTATTCACCTATGTGCGACTTTTGGTTATTCTTTCATCTAAAAAAGAACTTACGTGGACGTCGTTTTCATTCAGAAGAAGAGATTGATGTGGCTATAAAAGCATTTTTTTCATCTATTCCAAGAAATGAATGGCTTGAGTTATTTAATATGTTGAAAATTCGTCTAAAAAAGTGATTGATGCTGGAGGAGACTACTTTGAACACACCTAAAGTTTTGTAAGTATAACTTTAAAAAACCTAGTTGTATCTCAAAAATTTCAGAGTGATCCTCGTGTGTGCAAGAATCTTTATAAAGTCCTTACAATTATACGTACGTTTGCCTAAGACCAAGCTATATCCTTAATCCAAATATTCATATTTAAAAACAAAGATAACTTTATTGGTTAATGAATCTTACAAGAAACATTTATGTATACTCGTGTTAAGATATTAAGCATAAACGGACTAATATGTTTTCTATATTTTACCCAATGTATCCTGTTTTAGCGAATATGGGGTATATTTCTATAATTAACTATCATGGATTTTAATGAGTGTCATGGATTTTATTAAGACTATAAACTTAAATGAAAAATAATGATTTAGTAAATTCTTATTTTGTATTTTCAGAAATATTCATCGTTGTTACGTTATTGAAATTTATTATAGAATAAACAAAGTTGCAATTAAAGAAAATCAGACAGCAAATACTGCAAGATTGAACATATTGAACATAGTGACAATAGAAAACTAAATTTGTACTTAATTAAAAACTAGACTTATGAATACTTTTCTATTTAAACTAATGTTACTTATGTTTAAAAATATCTAAAAAAGAGTTATATTGATTCCTAAATTGTAGTTTTCACTCAAAGAAAATGAGTGAAATAAGTTTATATGTTAACTATAGAACTTCCCTCAATTATCAATTAATTTAATAGTGATGATCAGAGAATATATATAACAAATATTATTGACTAACCGAACTAGTAAACTAAGTATTTTTAATTTTTAGAAACTTCTGTATTTCGCATATATTGTTTTTACTTTTTTTTATTTTTTCCGTTCTTTGAAATATTGTTTTCTAACGGCGGGCACTGGTTGATCTCAGCAGGACAAAAACTGCAACTCAACCCAGTAGACCCCTGTAAACCAAGTGACAGAGCCGATTAGAATTATACACGTCGCTCCACTAGAAACACACTTATAGAATGGCTCACATTTTTTCATCATACAGTTAGTTTGGTTCCCTGGATTTCAGGAATTGAAATCGCTGACTCATTGGAGGAAGCATCAAATGAGAGTCAATATGCTGTACGATACAATTCTTCTGAAGGTCTGGAACAACATATTAGCAAAATTTTCTTTAAGGAAAGACTCATTCATCGTTAAAATTGCAAATATACTGAAGTGTTCACTCATCTCTCTCTCTCTCTCTCTCTCTCTCTCTCTCTCTCTCTCTCTCTCTCTCTCTCTCACACACACACACACACACACACACACACATCTATTTGCAAACATCATAGGCTATTAACGAAATCCCAACTGGAATACATATGGCTGGACACAGCTAATACAAGATCTTTCCCTACCAATACGGTTCTATTTAGGTTTAATCTCTAGCATACAGATCGCTTTCAATGTAGTGATTTTGAAACTATAGATCATACTTTCCTCGACTGTCCTTTTCACGAACATCTGAGGAACCAATTACGAAAATAATTAGGAATAGGAGCATTATCTCATTCTCTTAGATATTTGAATTATCTACAAATCCGGAAATTAAAATTTTTGCTTGCTGTGAATTTCTACAATTACCTAAAAGATTTTATATAATCTTAATGATATAAAAAATGAAATTTGTAACATCTAAAATCCTTGAACTGTTCTCTATCATAAATTTATTAATCCGAATTATATATCTGCTCATATCAAGACATATCTCTCAGTGTTCACGGATTAATCTTAAATAATGTTAGTCTATTAACTATAAATCATCTCGAAATATCCTCTTCAATGTGAGCTACAAGCAGAAGTACAGAGCTCCAAAAGTATCCGTGATATCTTACCTAGCTTCATCATCTCAGCAGAAAAGACAAAGAGACACAGACAGGCAGACAACGAGAAGGAGGGGCCCTAGTCTATACTTTAAGTTGTCAGGTTTAACCTCTTCTTCATGTCTAGAGAAATGATCACAATGCAAAGAGTGTTGTGCGCCCACTTGGAAACGCAACCAGCTGTTAATCAAATGAATATTTAATTACAAAGTTGGGAATTTAAGGCCTATAGTGATCTACAAATTAGTGCATTGTATCACAATTTTTGGTAAAAACCTGAAATTGGCACTTATAATATGAAAATAATGTTAGACAAAAAAAATGAAGTATGTAAAATTGAATTAAAAGCGATAAAAATGAGATGTTGATTGGGAAATATTCTAATATATAGTTTTGAAGATTAAATCCTGTTTCAATAAATTTATTCTAAAGTTTAGCTTCAAAAGTTTTCTAAGTTAAGTCATATTTGAATATAGCTATTGCTTCTCATCCCCTAATGATTACTAAATCTGATGCGAAATGAAGTTTAGGTTTCAGGTTATCGCGGAAATGAGGAGATCAAGTAATTTATGGCGGCTAAATTTTGTCTAATCAAAATCTTCAATCGAGAAAATGAACATACAGATTATCAGCTTACTATACTGTGCATTTATGTACGTAAAATATGATTACAACCTTATCCCCTTATTGAAAATTTAAAATCAAAATTTTTAATTAAAATAGCTTAATTTTTTTTATTTCCTCGTTCTTTATAATCATTGAAAAATCTTACCAACCATTTTCATAATATTCGGACATATATTCATAAACTTAAAATATATATATACTATGTTAGAACAATTTTTTGTATAATCTTCAACATATTAGTAATTCTTGCCGAATTTCAATTCTCTTAAATTATTAAATGAATCTCTAATTAATATCCAACAACTTCCAACATAATTTTCAAAAACATTAGACATAAAAATATTTTATATACATTTTTTTACCGTGAAAATATCCAATTACTATTAAAAATTATGGATTTTTATTGAAAACAAATATATTAACTTAGATAAATATCAATTACCTCAACAATTTTTATTCAAAAAGTTTCATAGTTTCAATAATAATTCAATTTTATAAATATATAAATAAAACCTTAAAAATATTTGCTCTTAATAGTTCAATAATAAAAGATAATTTATTAGCAATTCTTTTTTCTTGGACAAATAAGAAGTAAATTTCAAAACACTGTAGTTTAGTAACACTTTTTGAAAAAATAAATTCATCAGTTTTCTAAATTTTAAGAGATTAAATAAACAAAACAATATTTATTAACTTTTCTCTATCTTTTAAGAATATACGAACTATACTTATATATGTGTCTTATTTAAACATGTATATTTCGTCCATACATATTTATATCTTTTTTAAGTACAGGGTGAGCCAAAAGTTCGTTACAATTTTAAAAAATCATAAAAAAAGAAGAAAGTGAGATAACGAAGTGCGGTTTGCAAGAAAGGGCTCACAAGGTAGTCGGATATTTTTTAGCAGCAAAAAAAGTTTTAATTAAAAAAGTCACCTATAGATGGCGTTGACATCGAGAAATTCAGCAGAATTATGCAAATTAATCTTGCGATAAAAGGCCGTGATACTCGAGAATTTCTCATTCGTTTTCAGAATGTTATCATTACCCGATCGAGCGTTGTTGATGAAGTTGTTCTATTTGAACGGAGAGTCAGCAACTATTGCGTTGCGAAAATTTCGCACGACGAAAGGACTGAAGACGAAGAAAGGACCCATATCGTGTCCTGGAATAGTCAAGCTTGTCAAGAGGTTCGAGGAAACTGGCTCTTTGGAGGATGGGCCACGCAGTGGAAGACCCTCGTTGGTTGAGAGCCGAATTACTGCTGTGGAAACCACAATGAATGATTTAGTGGCGAAATCGTCCATTGGGAGTAGCAATGCTCGCGAAGCTGTAAGAATATTGGATATGCCTCAATCATCGATTCGACGTATCCTCCACGGGATATTGCATATCTATCTCTACAAACTGCAGTCACTGCAGGAGTTACAACCGGGAGACACAGCTATGCGAGAATCATTTGCCGAGTGGGCTATGGCAAGAATCGAAAACAACCCTCAGTTGTTGTTCAACGTTTTCTGGACGGATGAGGCGCACTTCACACTACACGGGGATGTCAATACCCATAACACTCGTATATGGGCAACATCTAATCCTCGTGAATACACGACGAAATCTCTGCATCCAGCCAAGTTGACAGTCTGGTGTGGCTTCACCTCATCTTTCATTGTCGGACCTTTCTTCTTTGAGGAACCGTGTCCCAGATTGGGCTGGAAAACGTGCACAGTAACCGCTAAGCGTTACCTCACCCTTTTGCGTGAAAAAGTCGTGCCCACATTAAAACAAAGAGGTGTGTTATCTGTAATAAACTTTATGCAGGATGGCGCACCACCACATTATTCCAATCCAGTAAAACGATTCCTTTTGAGTACCTTTGAAGAGAGACTGATCAGTCGAGGTTGCAAGATCGCATGGCCTCCACGATCACCCGACCTCACTCGGGTCGACTTCTGGTTATGGGGCTATTTGAAATCACGTGTGTACCATTCATCTCCTTCAACATTGGCCGAACTCAAAGATTCGATCTATCGTGAGGTTTCTGCAATTCATTCCGACATATTGCATTCAGCTGAAACGGGCGTTGCGAGTCGCCTTAGTTGTGTCGTACAATGTACTGGAGGTCATATTGAACAACTGTTATTATCAGAATAAATGAATGGAGCGTACTGTTGTCCTTTTCATTGTGTTTCGGACAATAGGCGACTTTTTTAACTAAAACTTTTTTTGATGCAAAAAAAAAATCCGACTACCTTGTGAACCCTTTCTTGCAAACCGCACTTCTTTATCTTACTTTCTTCTTTTTTTATGAATTTTTAAAATTGTAACGAACTTTTGGCTCACCCTATATACTTTTTAACTATACATATACCCCTCAACAATGTGATTGTTAATTTATATAAGTACTTTATAGTTATTTTTGAAGTAAACCAGCATTATACACTTTTCCACAAAAACTAATTACCGTAAAAACTTACTTTTATCCAGCATATAATTTTAGTAATATATAATTATAAGATATTAACAATCAAATATATCCTTGTATATTATCTGTTATATTTATTAAAAAAAACACATCATTAGCTTTATGATTGTCAATATTTTTAGGTATCAATACAGTTTGCTATAAGTGCTATAACACCAAATAAATTTTAACCAAGTTTGATAATAATCAATTGATAGTAGCGAAAGGATATTATATAGATTGTTTACATAGTATTTATTTTCTGCAGCTATTACTGTCATTTACCTGAGGATTCAGACATCATCCATTTGCTATCACTAGGATATTAAGTGCCCCACAAAACAGACTTTCCTTGATAACTTTTCAAATCGATGAAAAGCTTTCAACAGTAAAAAATTTCTACTTTTCTTTTGAAGTAAGAAACATCCTTGATGATGCAAATATATCTTTATTTAGAAAATTTTTGTTTGTCTTTTATTTATTTGACTTTCGATCCTTTTCTACTAATTGTAAGGATAAATATTTGCGTATTTTATTTTAAAAACTTAAATTTAAAGTTTTGTGTTTTGGGTGTGAAGTACATTTTTAATATTTTCCCTGATTCGTATTTAAAATTAAGACAGTGGTTTTAACCAAGAAATAATGTTACTAACACGATTACAAAATAATTATTTTGGGATGTTTAATTCAATATTTTATTCTTAAATCATTTGAGTGTTAGTTTATTAAAAATAAATCGTTTTATTTATTTAAAAATAATAACAACTCAATACAAAATAGATTTTTCACAATTTTTGTAAAAAGTAGATCCAGTTTCAAATGGCTATAAAAGAAATTCACATAAAGTAGCATAAATAAAGAATTATTAAATGGTTTGTAAGATGTTTAATGTAATATATATATAAAAAGGAGTATTGTTCTCATTTTATATAGTTAGAGGCTTCAGAAATTATAAAACCGATTTTTCAAGGCAGACCTTAAGCTTCTTATAAATGCTAACTAATATGGAAACAGCTTCACTTATCCTCAATTAGAAACCACTTTTTTGTCAATTAATTTTTATTTAGAGTAAGTTTTATTTAAATTTGATAATCAAACAGTCTTGAACCAATTATTTGAATAAATATAAGATTGATAAATAGGAAACTGTTTTTGTTTGTATTTGAGTGTGTATTTAAATACTATTTTAATTTTTTACCAGTATTTGAAAAACTACTTTAAAAAAAAGAATAGTAAAACTAACTTTCCTAAATTAAATTAAACCAAATACAATAAGAAGTAGTTAAATTACATTACAAATTAATCATACTTATTTGTAAATCTAATGAACTGAGAATTATCCACACAAAATTATAATAATTAGAAAAAAATTTATTTCAAATAATTTTAAAAAATATTATTCAATTAATGTTGAATATAGAATTATTTAATTCTAAAATAACGTTAAAAAATCAATTAAAACAGTATAAAAAGTATTAGTCTAGACTTGAGAGAAAATCCTTTCGTTTAAATGTAAAATTAAAGTTTCTTATATTTAAATTTAACATTTATACAAAATATCAAATAGAAAATATATTAGTGTGCATTTATTAATTATAGTTTAAATGAAGTTTATAGTTTAATTATAAAATTGAAAATAATGTAAGATTTTTTATAAAAATCATAATTCAATATTGTAATCCTCTCAACTTAATCTATCAAGTGACAATTACATTTGTATGAGATGTTTGCAGTTTACCCAAATTTTCAAGAGGTATTAAGAAAGAAGGCATTTCATACAATCTCACTAATTATAAATAATTTATTGTGTATTAGAAAGATGATCTAAATATATTTAAAAAAATATTGAGGCACATAAAATAAGCAACAATACTAAATAGAAATCACTTTTTCATATCTTTAATGAATATTTTTTGTAGGAATTATTTAAAAAAATTAAACCATCATTTTAAATTTTAAATTTTTAAAGTTTCATCATTAAGGCAATCGAAACAGATTATAACTACATAATTTCTTATAATAATAAAACTGTAAAGACATAATAATTATTGATTTACATTGATAAGTACTTAGATCTTTTTTTTCTTTTTCTCAAATATTAAGAGGATTTTTGGTTAAGGAAAAACATAAATTTTTATTTCTTGTTAGGCATGTTCACTTTAAGTACATTATAAATGTATTAAACCCACTTCTCTAATTTCATTGTTTCACCTCTTTAAACATATTTTAATATTCATGATCATGTCTTAAAATGCGATTATCCCTACGTTCTTAAGAAGTAATCTAACAATACTCCCACTTAAAATTCCCTGGACATTCTAAAATAAATTCTTAAGTTAATCTTCTTCCCTATTATGTCGAAGGAAGAGTATTTTTTAAAATATATTTTCTAATCTTTAACTATTTTCAACATTATATTGGTTTACACCAAACGGTGTAAGCCAATATAACGATGTAAACCTTTTCGGCAGTTTGTAATTCGTTATTCCTAAAAAACAATAATTTCCCATTCATTAAAAAACATACATATTGTCAGTTAACTTTCATTAATTGTGTATTTTGGAGAGAAAAAATAAAATTGGCATTTATAATATGAAATTACAATTTACTTTTCAAGTTATATGGAATTTTAATTATGTTGCCTGTTACAACTACATATAAAAATATAATTTTACTATGTAATTTAGTAAACTGTTTCCAGATATTGCTTTTTTAAAGTAATGATTTTAAATTTGTTATTATTTGAGGGAAATGTCAATGTCAATGTAGCAGACACAAACTTACATTTATTTAATCATTCCTTTATTATTCATTGTTTTATTAAATATTTTGTACATTTTTAAAAATGTAACTTTAATGTACACGTTTTTTTATTTTTTTCGGAACAAAATCCGATATATTTTTAAAGTTTAATTTTATTTTAACTACTTAGAATTCAAGAAGAAATAAGATACTTATAAAAGAGATTTTGCATTATATCATCTTTTAAAGGCTATATTTAAGGTATCAGGATTAATAATAAGTTCTTTTAACAACTTTATACAATATACTAAAAACGAAGAAGAATTTTGACAATTTGTGTTCATAACATGTCCGTATAAAAATATGTTTCATGCAAATAAATTTTATATTGTCTATATAATAAATCAATTTTAAAATTACTTAACTAACAGTATTCAGTAAAATTCTTGTAAGCCATATGAATATAGGAAAAACCAAAATCATGAAGAATTTATGGATAATTATAAAGAATTTATGGATAATTATGAGAATCTCGTCCTTTTTTCTAATATGTTCACATGTTAAAAAATATATATTATGTAAAACTTATGCCAGTTTCAACAAACTGCTAGATATTCATATATTACATTGCTGGGAATTTCTGAGAATTTGGTTCTATTTCAAGATGAGCATAAATTTTAAGTTTCAAAAACAAATTTTAGAAAAACCTAGAATAAAAACTGATTAAATGTTATTTTAAATATACAATTATTCTAGAGCAGAAATTAATTTAATATTTATTTAAAAATGACTTTCTGCGCAATCTACTACTTTTTTATTCATGGATGAATAATTTCAAATTCCATTATCGACTTTGTTTTACATAATTAATTGCATGATTAAAATAATGTCCATAATTATAAATTCAGGGAATAAAAGCAGTTTTAAATATCCAGAGAGACTTATAACGTTAAAATTAACCGTTTGTTGAAATGTAGCTCAGAATAAAATAATCTGAAAGTAATAGTTCAGTTTATACCTCCTGTTTAGTTTCAAAAGTTCTAAACTCTAATTTAGGAAGCTTGACAGGTGTCAATAGTAAATGAAATTGGGCTTAAAGGTTTGTTGATTTAAACGTTAATATTGAGAAAGTTATGTAGCTCAATATAAAATGTAACTCCCCTTGATAGAACTTTTATGTTTAACAATTTGTAACCCATTTTATGTATTTAACTGTGAAATTAAAATAAAACACTAATTGAATGATATTTTTGCAAAAATATATTCGTTCAAAGATTATTAGAAATACTTTTAAATATTTTATTACTAAAATTAGTAATAGTATCATAATGCATATATTCCAACTGAAAATCAGTTTTAAACTTTTAAATTAAAGAAATCAATTTTGAATATTAAAGATTGCATGCATATTTTTATCATTTCATTTAAAGAAACATTTACTCTTAACATATATTTTTCAACTGAGATTTAACTTATTTGTAATTTACTTAAGAAAAATACATTTTAATCAAAATTAAAACTTTAATTTTAAATTTATGTACTATATAATAGTAACGAATATAATAAGTAATTTTCAAAATATTTTAATATAAATAATATTTTAAGAAACTCTTTTAAAAAAATTAGATTTTTTATATATTTAATGACTGCATGCCTTAAAATGTTTCTTAATTATAAATGTAGATGTCCACATTTATAGTGTTACAAATATCATATACTCCCAAGTATTCTCTGTCTTAATTTTTTTACTTTTATAAAGAACAAATTTAGGAAAATGTAGGACTTATGATTTGATAAATTTAATGAATATATAAAATTATACTCAAGAAATCTTATTTACAATGAGAAACTTTTGTAGAAAAATGCAAGGGGTTTTTAAAACAAAAATTACATGTTTTTATTTAAAAATGTATAACGTTCCAAAACAAATTCTTTGAAATGTTTGCCACTACAAAGTTCCCTCATTAGGTTTTAACATGTTTTAAATCTTTAAGTGTTATTTACACGCTTTTTGTAATTAACAATAATACCAATTTCAATAGATTTAACTACTTATTTTGGGAAACTCTTTGACATTATACAAATTTCCAAAAATGTTTCTTGTATTACATGGAATATAGCAAACCAAACAATCAGCATTTTTAAATTATGTTATTAACATAAACTTTAATAAAACCTTCAAAATATTTACGACATTCGATTTGAAATTCAGAACTCAAACATACAAATGTAAAATAACATATGAAATTGTGAAATAATTGATATAGTGGAAATATGGAACCCAAGTAATGAATGTAACAGAAAACAGTTGCAGTACTATATCAATATAATTATTAATGTCTTCTATTTTTATTTTCCAGAATCCTATTCCAAAAAACATCAAATATAGGACTATAAAGAAGTCATTCAAAAACTTAATTTATAATAATTGGTTTTATTAATGTCATTATAGGCAATAAAAATTTATAACAGAAATTGTACTTAATAAATGATGGTCACTTACCTAAATTGACTTTAAAGCACCAAATCGATGTAAATTCTTAAAATCCAAATAATGCGAAACATTTTGCCTAGAAATGAGAGAAGAAAACTTAACTCATACCACCAATAATATAGAGTTGTTTATCAGTTTAGACTTCACACTTTTTATTACTAAATTATTTTAAGGTTGAATTTTAAGGTTGACGAAAGATCATTATATTTACAGAACAATTTCTATCATCATTCGTTATAAACTCGTTAGTTTTTAATTTATTAATTTAAAATTTATTACTTTAATAACAAAAATAACATAAATGTAGGAATGTAATTAAAAAACGCTTACAAAAGCGTCTCAAGTTTAAAACAAATATTTAATGAAAACTTGGGGCAATTCACAAAGAATATAATTTGCTTGGAACTTTAATAAAAGAACAAGGAAAATATTTTATATAGTAAAAATTTTTTGGAATTATTTTTACAAATTTTACAGATAAATAGGAGTTAATGTATGAAGAAAATGTAAAATGAATTGTAAAAGGCAATTTAGTGTATAGGGAATGGTAAATTAATATTTAGCCTTAATTTTCATATTTATTTCCTTGCAAAAACAATGAAGTGATAAATATTTTACATTTCGTCACCACGCAATACGCAGCCTGATGGCTTAGAGATGCTATAAGACATTACAATACTTCCACTGCATATATCGCCTTCCAGATCGATTTTCCATAGACAGTAGTCGTATATCACTTATCACTAAAAAAAACCCAGAAAACCTTCATTCAAATCCAACAGTTGCGCAAGCAATATAATGTACAACCTTTATCTTGATTTGTTCAAGAGTGTCTGGACTCGTACTAGGACATTTAAGAGCGCTATCCAACGATTTGGTCATGATGAATATGTTTTATGAGCAATAAAATTAACAGTAGTAACTATGTTAACTTTGTTGATAAACAAAAGTGATAGCGATATGATAAAATCACTGATAGCGATATGATGAAACAATATATTAATAATTACCAAAATTATCAATCAAAATTATTGCTATTTGCTTCCGGCTTATTATTTATATAATTTTCTTGATAAAGACAAGCCTAAAAGTAGTAAGCCACTTTTAAATCAGCGATTCTGTGATTTGTCAGGCTTATCTTTTCATCAGCCGGAAAAACTATGTGGCTTTACTTATTTATTTTTCTCCCATTTACATTTTTTTACATTTGAATTGGATAATGAAATTATATAATACTGAAATTATTATTCAAACTGCAAAATGTCTAGTATGTCGTTTACAAAGATAAAAGATACTTTTCTATTTGATGTTTAATAATATAAATATTAAGTTTTATAATTAGTTATTTTATAATTAAGAATGCAAATATCTAGTTTTTTAACTGAACATAATTGGATTAATCAATTTAATTTTCCCCTAAAAAATGGTATCTATATATTACAGAATTGAAAAATATTTAAAATAGTTTAATGCATTTTAATAATTTTTATTTTTTATAGATTAGTATTTTTATAGTTCCTTGAAAACTTGACAATACATTAAATATGTTACTTTAAAAGAAGAATCTGAATGCATTATTGTAAAAACGAATATTTAATACTTCTCAGAACAAATAACTAATATATTTCATGTAGATTATATTTTGTATATTCCTGAAAATCAGTGACATAATCTAATATTATGTCATCTAAATTAAAAATTATATAATACTAAGAAATGTAGACATTATAACATAATCAATACGCCTAAACCTGTTCTAATATCAATATATAATCAGAATATCAATATATAATCAAATATATAATTATATTTTGCAATAATATATTAAAGTAAAAATGCAGATTAACGGAAATTTTTTTTTGTGATAATAACCTTTTTTTATTCTATACGAAAAGCTTTATGTTAAACAAACGCTTGAACTGTATTCCATATAAGTTATATAGAAATCACAATGCTCATTTTATAAATAACAATATATTTTCTTAAAAGTAAGTACAGCAGTTATTAGTTTATATAAATAGGTCTTGAATAGCGCACAATGTAGATAATTTTAAAATTGATTTCAAAATTATTTGGGAATACTTTGTAGAATAAAGAAATCTTTTGTGTGTATTAGTATTTTCCATGTCATACACACAGAACTTTTCTTTGATACTGTAAATTATATTCAATTAATAGCTCGTGTGTTTTAATAGTATTAACGACCAATTCTTGATTGTTTTAAAACTCCAAGGCTTCGCCTATTACATAAATTTTAACATAAAAACTAAATCATTCATACTTTTTGAAATTATTTTTATTAAATCTTTTATAATTCAAGAAATATATAAAAATCAACAAATTCTTAAGACAGAAACAACAGTTTGTGTAATTTTTATGCTAAAATTAAAACATTAATATACCATTGATATTTGAAATTATAAAGTAAATAAGTCGAGATACTGACATTTTTAAAGCATACAATAAATAAGATTTTGTTATCGATAAAGATGGAAAGACATTATCTTTTGTTCTAAGAAAATAGGAATGATAAGGAACGCAAAAAAGCTTTTTAGATGTTCGAGAGTCACAACTCATAAAAACTGCATAGAGATCATTACTTCCCAAATGATTATAGATCCACTATATTCTGACTGATGAGCAAAGACATTATGGACAGAAAATTTTTATGACTTCCTTTCTATTTTACAAAATAAAATTCCTTGGTGGTAATTATTAAACAAAAGTTATTCTAATGCAAATAATCTATTACTTGGTCATTAAATTATAATCGGTAAATTATAAGTTATGAATGTTTAATTAATAATTGTAGAACGATAAAATGTAAATCATTCAATTTAAGTAAAGATGGTGACGATGATATTTTAATTTCCTTTCTTATCCAGTGCATCTTATGTACCAATTTACTTTGAAATTTCATATTTAAATATTAAAATATCAATACTCTATTATTTTGTTAAAATACATTTTTTATATCTTCTAATTTCTATATTTAAAACAAAATGTTTCACTTTTGTAAAACTTAAATTAAATTAAATAAATATTATTTTTATGAAAAATGTAGATAGTTTAGTTTCACAAATCATAAATTTATAAAAAAATTTCTTAAACATTCCTTGATACTAATAAGGCACTAAAAATTAATATCAGTTCTTTTCATTAGATAATTAAATTATATTTAAAAGTTTATGAAAATTTTAGATGTAAATATTTTTACTTTTTAAGAAATAAATAGTACGTTTACAATCTAAAGATATTAACCAAAACTGTTTATGAACATTTCGCATTTTGAATGCAACGTTTAAAAAGCAGTTTTGTGAAAACAGTTAACTATAAGTGATCATACTTAATCATATTGTGTTATATGAATTATTTCTTGATCATAAATACATTGTTTATGACAAGCATGAAAGAGAATCACCTGGAAAGGAGACAAAG